>PVJX010043306.1:0-13736 GCA_004027295.1 Dolichotis patagonum
GTACCAGAAAAAAAAAAGATACAAACCCTATTCTCCAGGAGCTTAGAATGCATAGCAGTCAAAAACACAGACAACTAGGGAAAATTAGTTGGTTCAGGCAACAACAAAAATGCTTTTCATTTAACTGTACATTTTACTGATAGATGTCAGCAGTTGACACTGCTTTTAACAATTTGGACTTTAAAGAACTCTTAACTACATTTCTCTGTCCTATTTTACTGTCCCTGGATTCCTCCACCCCATTCATCCTTCCCACTTCTCTTTTGTAAAAAAACAGCTATTCAACTTCACTCTACAGTTCTCCCAAGTGGTAGAAATCACAATTAATTGGCCCTGAATCAAAGCCAGCAGATTGCGGTAGCCGCTGGTTTCAAACAGGAACCTAAAGAGGATTCTTTCTGTGGTCTGTTGGCCATTTCAGAACTTTGGAAATGGAATGGTCAATTTATCAGAAAGAAACAGCTTACTAAAGGATAAATTTTAGAAGTGACTAGTCCCCTCTCTGGTGAGTGGCTGTGAGCGTGGCAGGCTTTGGCAGCCCAGAGAGGGAAACACCGGTGTCTCCTGAGACCTGCACCATGGTGGGACCCGGGGCACCGGGAAACCATGCAACTACTCCCTTCCCTGGTGAGTGGCTGAGCCTGGGCCCCCGCAACCTGTTAGCAAGTGGGAGCCAGAGATCTGGACATCTTTTGAGAGGTTGACTATGTTGTCTTGTACGAATTCTCTGTATGCGAAGATATGGACAACTATTTAGAAGAAAACAAGAGACAATATGATAGACGGTGAAGATCTGGTTGTCTAGCTTTGAAATTTATGCTTTCTTATGTCCCGTTTTGTCCTCTTTTGTTGTGTTTAATTTTACCCCCTTTAAAATTAAAAAAATCACAATTAAAAACAAAAATTGAGTCACAGTATGAAACAGCTAATTCAAGTTCTGACCTACAAAAGTAGCAACCTTACATGAACCAATATTACAATTCTTAAGCCCTTGTTTTAAAGAGTTTTAAATATAAATCTGAGAGCTGTCTTCCACACTCAAAACCTAACAGCCAGTGTGATCCAAATCAAATCTGTCTTACTTATTCAAACAGTAAGGTTTCATTTTACTTGGAAGTGAAACTTTTAATCTAGTTTTGAAATAGCCAAGCTGTCATTACTTAGCATTTAATTCCAAGTTTCACCTGAATGCTCAATACACAGCAGAACTTACTGTTGAGCAACAGGAAGGAATGAACTACTGATGCCCACCTGGATCAATGTCAAAAACCTACAGAGCAGAAAAAGGCAGAGTACACTGCGGATCCCACGGACATGAATTCTAGAAGATACATCAAATCAGCGGTTTAAAAAAAGCAGGCTCTTTGGCTGCCTAGGGCTGGGGTAAAGGAGCTGCCTGGGAAAAGTGATGGCTTCCACCCACATGAAACGCAGGTGGCGCCTGCCCAACATGGCTCGGGACCCTAAACGGGACAGCGTGTCCCTCTGTACTGACTTCCACGTCCTTCTTCCAAGTCCGACTTGAACTTCCTGCTTTTCCTATGTGCGCCAACATTCCCCCAATCAGCTGTCAAAACGTCATCCTGCCCGCCCCTTCAAACCCCATCAAACCCAGTAAAAGGCTGCAGCTTCTTTGCCTTAGAGGGATCTTGCGCTCTTCTGCAGCCCTCCCATGCCTGCAATAAAGGCCTGTTTTTAAAAACCATTTTTCTTCTTTCTGCGCCCATTTTTCTACCATGCCAAGGAAAAGCCTAGCAAAAAGGGGTACAAGGGAACTTTGGGGGGGGCAATAGAATCGTCTACATCGTGATCATAATGGTTACACAAGGTTATAAATTTGTCAAAATCCAAGAAAATATACATGCAAAATGGATGTTTTTTAATGTATGTACATACAACAATAAAGTTGATTACAAGATACAAAATGACAGCATACTTCTAAAAAACAAGTGAAACATGAATGTTCTTATTTTGAAAAAAATTGTATTATGAATAAAACTAAAGTTTACTCTGACTACCTTCCAAATCTGGTTTCCACCCCCATCTCTCATATAATTCCCTCCTCCACAAATGAACAGTTAGGAGTTTGGTATGGATTATTCCAAACTTTTAAAAATAAATTTATGCATATATAGCCATAGAAAATATACAGTGTTGTTTTGTACACTGATCTAACATCCTGATATAACTATCATCATTTAGTAGTATGCTACCCACGTTCACACGGACTGAGGCTATTACCTGTAACTCCAGCAGTATCCACGCGATGGTCACACCACAGTATACTCAGCCAGGCCACCCACTTCAGCTACTTAGCCTTTCTCCCTGCTGCAATTCACCAGTGCAGCAGGAATGAGTCACCCCCTCGGGGTGGGTACAGAGACTGCAGAGGTGTTCCAAGCAGACGTACGTCAGCCTTATCTGTCAGGTTTACTTTCTACGACTAGAATATATCCATGTGTAATTTATATATTTTAAGTTTTAACTTTTTTTTTTTTTTTTTTTGGTACCGGGGATCGAACTCACGACCTTGTGCTTGCCAGGCAGGCACTTAAGCCACTGAGCTAAATCCCCGGCCCTAAGTATTAACTTTCAAGTAAGAGTATTATGAATTACCATGGTGAGACAATAATCAGTAATAAGAAACACAATATCTATTAACATATAAGTAAAACAAAGTTGTACAGCATAAAGTAAACTCATGATTTGAAGCGTAAGTATTTATTGAAAAACAATGAGCACTAAATCCATCACATCGACACTCTCTGTGCAAAGCAATTACAATTAAAATATCAGACCCCTGTTTGTAATGACACAAGCATAATTAATTATACAGACAAACATTCCTTTATATTTTTTGCTTTCTTCTTTTATGACTATGATGTCTTTCCCCATCCCTGCAATGAAAGAGGTATAAGAAAGGATTTTAAATTATGTACATTTTAGTATGAACATTTTAAAATAATTTAATAGTAATGCACTTTCATCAGACATAAATCATGACCAGTTAAAACATGCGATTAAACTGAACAGTAATTTTGGAAGAGTAACTAGAAAATCAATTATGAGAATTAAGAAAAAAACTGAAATGGGAGCAAAACGAAGTTATACTTTGGAGCACGGCTTTAAAATTAACTTTGAATACATACAAAATGACAACCAGCGAATTCATTTCAAATCGTAGGCAACGTCTGAGCTCAGTAGTAGAGCACAGCACTGACTCACCGTTCCTTCCTTCTCCTGGACTCAGAGTTCTTCTCCTTCTCTCTGTTCCTCTTCCGTTTAATCGGGCTCCGACTGCGGTCCCTCCGATGGCGTGAACTCTCAGCATCCAGGTAACTTCCACCGGACTGCCGTGAGTCCACTGAGGCCGAGCGCCTTTCTTCGCTCCTGAGATGCAGAAAGGACGTGATCCAGGCCGACCTCTGCTGGTCTCCTCGACACAGACACACCAGCCAGTGACGGGGAGGGGCCATCTGACATGAATAACCTTATACTCCCCACGAGAAGGCAGTCAAGCAACAGCTGCTATAATGTTTGATTTTTAAAGTATTTCAATAATATGGTTGCTTCCCCCAACTCTCTGCCCCTAAGACTGAAGACATTGTAGAATAACTCTAGTAAAATTCTGAGCACTAACAACAATAAACAATAATTTTAATGAATTACAGAAAGTTGCTAAAATGAAGCCAGGTATGTGGTGCACGCCTGTAGTCCCAGCGCTTGGGAGGCTGAGGCGGGAGGAGCGCCGTGAGGACAAGGCCAGCCTGGGCTGCACAGTAAGTTCGACGCCAGTCTGAATTACATAGTGAGACCCCGTCTCAAACAAAAAATTGCTGAAATTTACACCTGTAGCTGAGTAAAATGGTAAATGGGACAGGGACGCAGTTCAGTGGCACAGCACTTGCCCATCTCGCACAGGACCCTGAGTTTAATCCTCACCACTACAAAAAATTAAACAAAAAGAAAGACAACAATTTTACCAAGAAAGACAGTGACATACTTTTCAGCGTCACCTTCTGCTTTTTCCTGCTCTTCTTGCCAGTGGTTACTGAGTTCCTCCATGTGTACATTTATCACATCCCGAATCACCTTGGGAGAAATAAGCACCAAACATCAGACAAGAGAATTGATCAAACAATTAACAAAAACCACTGTTAACAATCAGTGAGGAATTTACTGAGCCAGTAAGTTCTGGTGACAGACTAAGTAAAAAGGTATCCGGGACAAGTGCAGTTTCTGAGAGCTTTTTTCTGAAGTTTTTGTAGTCTGTCTGCTGCATTTTCCCCTCCTCAGAGAAACTTAGAGTAGCTCTCAAAGCAAAATGGGAAAATGTCTTAAACTCCTCAATAAAACCCTGAAAGCCTCCACAACCTGACTATATCAGAGCACAGCAAGTATTAAGAAAAAAGTTCACCACCTTTAGCCACTAAAGACATAAAAATCAAAACTACCATAAAAATCAAAACTACAATGAGAGCTCATCTCACATCAGTCACAATGGCTAGCATAAAAAACGCAAGAAACAATAAATGCTGGTGAGGATGAGGGGGGAAAGGAGCCCTTCTACACCAGGAGAGAACAGTACAGCCACTATAGGCAACACTACAGAGGTCCTCAAAGAATTAACAAGAGAGTGGCCCTGAAGCAAGGCCAGCAGATCACTGTAGCTGCTGGTCTCAAACAGGAGCCTAAAGAGAATTCTTTCTGTGGTCTGTTGGCCATTTCAGAACTTTGGAAATGGAATGGTCAATTCATCAGAAAGAAATAGCAGGTGAGTATGGCGGACTTTAGGGGGCCTGCAGGGGAGAGACCCTGGCGCCTTGGGACCTGCACCGTGTGCTTGACTCGGGGTGCTGGGAGAACAAGGAGCTCCCCCCATCTCTGGAGGCAGCCCGAAGAAGAGAGACCCTGGCACATCAGGACCTGCACAGTGCGGTTGCCTCAGCGTGCCGGCAGAAAGGGGAACTCCCCCACTCCCTGGGGGAGGCTGAGAGCGTGGCAGACTTTCAGCGGCCCAAAGGAGAGAGACCCTGGCGCATCGGGACCTGAGCTGTGTGGCTGACTTGGGGTGACGGGAGAACAAGGAACTCTTCCCGTCTCTGGGGGCCGACTGTGATCCTGCCTGCGTGTGGGCTGAGAATCCTGTCCCCCATCCCGTGTCCCCCCTCCCTCTCCCCCCTGCCTAGCAAGTGGGAGCCAGTGAACTACACATCTTGTGAAAAGATTGGCTATGTTATTTAGTATGAGCTCTCCCTATGCAAAGCTAAGGACAACCATTTGGAAGAAAACAAGAGATAATATGACAGACAGTGAAGATCTCTGGTTGTCTAGCTTTGAAATTTATGCTTTCTTATGTCCCATTCTGTTCTGTTTTGTTGTGTTTAGTTTTACTCCCTTTTAAAATAAAATAAAAAACATTTAAAAAAAAAAAAAAAGAAAAACAAATTAACAATAGGGCTACCATTATGGCTTCTATCCGGATGGCCCCAGCCCCATGCGCTCACAGGTAGGGCTTTTGGGAGGTGCTGGATCATGGGCACACGACACTCATCAGTGGATGGATGAGGGCGCTGTTGAGTTTACAGCTAAAGCAAGGCTGTGAGGTGAAGCCTGGCTGGAGGAGGTGGCTCAGTGAGGTATGGCCTCAAAGATCTGTCTCCGCCCTCCTCCCCAGTCCACCAGGCTACCCTGCCTTGGAATCAGCTGACTATGGACTGAAACTTCTACAGCTCATCTGTAAGCCACCTGATCTATCTGTAACACTCCCTGGTATACGCCTGAAGCAACAAAACTATACTGAAGCATGCTATAGGGATACCTGCACGATGTAAGGCAGCACAATTCACAACAGCTAAAACATGGAACCAGCCTAGATGCCCATCAACAGATGAATGGATAAAAAATGTGGTATATATACACACAATGGAGTATCACAAAGCCACAAGGAATAATGAAATTGTATCATTTGCAAGAAAATGGATGAATCCAGAGCCCATCATTTTGAACAAAGTAAGCCAGACTCAGAAGGACAACACATGCTCTAAGTGAAATCTAAAAAAAATGACATGGAAGTAGAAGGGAGACTATTTGCCAAGAGGAAAAGAATGAAGAGAAGACAGAGGAGAGGTATAAATGCAGATAAGAGAGAAAATGGACAGGAGCAAATCTCACATTGAAACCCCAGCAAATGTGAAAGGTGGGGGTAAAAATGATCAAAACATGCTATGTGGGTGTACAAATCTGTCAGAATGAAACCCATTAATCTGTATAACCAATAAAACAGTGGGGAGAAAAAGGAAATACAATAAGAAAAACTAGATAAAAGGGGCAAAAATAAGTTTTTCAACTAAGAAAACAAAACATGTCCTGGCATGATAGCAAGAGTAACATGTATAATCAAACACAGCTTAACACATATGCTTGATTAAAACAACAGAAAATGCTTGGTAAAATGAGGCCAGATATAGAAGGAATCCGAATCACAGAGAAATCATGTAGCACAACTAGGGATTCAACAGAAGAAATTACTATAGTTCATGTACCAAAAAAAATCTCATCAACTCTACCTATCAAATGACACCTGAAAACAATACTAAGAGACTGATGAATAATTTACACCAAAACATTTCTTAAATGCAAATATTTAATAAAGTATACAAAAGCACATTAAGATTTCTGCCCAAAGAAGGTAACACCTAATATTTACTGAGAAATGACTGTCTTCTCATGCATTATGTCAGTAAGTTCTTATAACACTGAGAAGTCTATATGACTATAAAATGAAAAAAAAATCTAAAAAGCTCAACCTGACCAAATTACACAACCCACAATAAACAGTACTCAAAACTCAAGCCAAGACATGACGAAAACCAAAATGCATGGCCTTATCATGATGCAGTGTGACTTTCTGGAAAGCAGGTTTTTTAAAAAGCATATGACTTCTTTATGTAAGGCTTTTGTTTAGTGAGGAGCCTTTGTCTGGTAGAAGGTGGGTCTGAAACAGATGGGCCAAATCTCAGCCAGAAATAACCCTCTGGAGGACTTTCCAAGGAGCTGAGGAAATCCACAGAACAGATGTAGAAAGCTATCAATGGGAAATTTTTGTTCTCAGTGAAGTTCTACATGATTAAGTAAAACCTACCTCAGTATAAGACTTCTTGGTTATGTGAACATTCTTAGCTCTATAGGACTGACGTCTTCTTTTATAATCTCTAACTTCTGCCAGGATTTCAAGGTATGACTTTGGACTTTTCCGACTATTATCTAATGAAAGAGTAAAATAAAATTATTATATCTTCAAGGGTTTTTAATTTCTTTAGAATTAACAGGCAGTCCGGCATGGTGGTGCATGCCTGCAATCTTAGATCCTGGGAGGAGATGCAGAAGAAGGATCACTGTGAGTTCAAGGCCTGCCTGAACTATACAGTGAAATCCTGCCTCAAAAAAACCAAAACAAAAGGAAAGAAAAAGAATTAACAGGTAGAAACACCACAGGAGTCCTATACTGCAACATGTTTCAAGGTAATATACAAGGATACCCTAGAAACCCTTCCTTTTATCTATCTGAGTTGTTTCATCTTTGTTGTTGTTGTTGTGTTTTACTCTAGCCAATACTTGAATATAAGAACATTAAGGTCCAAAGATAAAATTAACAGCACAATTGTAAATAATGGTTTTACAAAAGATGCTTAATGTAAGTGTAACAGTAAAACTTCATGCACTGAATATCTTAATAATACCTGTCAATATCACGATATAAAACCACCTTACCCCAATTCAAAATAGCATAATAAAATCACCTGAACACTCATAGAATGGAATGACAATAAGAAATGTAAAGCACATCATTTCTCTCAAACCTTGATTGACTTTGGCAGCCAGGTCTACAAAGAGATCACTGTCGTTTTCAATGATTTGGGAATCAGAGCGTTTTTTCTTTGTCTCCTCAACAACAAAGTCATAAAGGGCAAGACGATCTGCTTGGGTCAGATCACAAACAAACCGTTTGTGATTAAGAGGAACTTCAACAGGCAGTGAAGAATACACTCCTAAAGTAAGAGAAAAGAAAGAGATTGCAAGAGTAAACAATACACGAAGCACCATGAACTTAGAATCTATGACTTAACTTTAAACATGTGCTGCACTAACCAATATTAACACACACTATGTTTTACACACACAATAATCCTAAAACACATAAGATATCAATATATGTAATGTGATAAATGGTAAACAGTGACCATCCTAAACACTGCTATTCACAGAAAGGATATACCTTGGATCTTTATTATTCTTTTCAACAATGTTAAGACAAATTCCAGGAAGGGAGGCAAAAAAAAAATCACAAAAAGCAACTTGCACATAAGAAAATCTTTTTCTTGGTGGAAGAGGGTTGAGGTAGGACCTTGATAATATAGTCCAGACTGGCTTTGAACTTGTATACCTCCTGCTTCAGCCTCCTGAGTGCTGGGATTACAGACATGCACTACCACGCCTGTTAGAAAAGCTTTTCTTTTTCTTTCCTTCCTTTTGTGTGCATGCGTGCATGTGTTGAGGTCTTGCTACACTGCCTCACGTGTGTGCGTATGTGTGCACGTGCACACACGTGCACTCATGCGTGCATGCATGTGTGTGTGTGTGGAGGTCTTGCTATACTATCAAGACGTACTCCAGAGCTCAAGAGATCCTCTTGCTTCAGCCTCCCAAGTAGCTGGGACCAGGTGTACACTATCACACCCTGCTAAGAAAAACATTGGGTAGCAATTTTTCAAAGGCTACCCATATTATAAATACAGGTATTACTCTGTAGATACTACTTTGAGTATATATGCTTTTGCCATAAAAACTGGAAAAAAGTTTTAGCTAGGTAGTATAAAATGTAGTCTCTTCAAAAATAAATTATGAGACTATGAAAAATATGTTTTAAAAAAGTGTCCTGTTTGAGCTTTCAAGCTAGACCTTCAATATCTGAAACAATGTCTACTTGTGCAGTGACTTACAGTTAGGGGTCAAAAAAAAAAAAAATTAAATAGAAATCCCAACTTCGTCCGTCCAGAGAAAGAAAGATTAAACTGAATTCATTTTAATTTCCTAAGGAGAAAGCACAATGGCTTAACCAACTTAAAATTACAGAACTTTCTAAAGTCTGCTTATTAATGAAAAAAAGTAAATACAATACCTTGATATGATGTATTAAAACACTGAAGAAAATTTTTTTGAGATTCAAATGTTCTCAAAGAAATAAAATGATTATGACTGCAAATAAAGCAATTTAAAACAATTTTTTCTAAACTTCATTATTCACTAATGCAAATAAAGAACATGAACTACTAAAGGAATCTGTCTAATGTCTGCTAGGTTATCCTAAAGTAGTAACTCAGTTCAAAGAACAACATAAAATCAGTGGCTCTTCCCAGGTACTTACTACATTAACGTCTTAGATAACAGGCAAAAGAATTCAAATAATCGCAGAATATGATCTAAGCATTTTTAACAAAAGACAGAAAAACAGAGAGAGAGAGAGAGAGAGAGCGAGCATTCTTTATATTTCTCCATAACTAAGAGGGGAGCTATCCCGAATTTACGCTGTGGTCTATGGCTAAGGACCATGACACGGTCATTTTTACTGGTCACAGGTTTCAATTAGTTGGGAGAAGAGTTCCCTTTCAAGTTAATCAATTTTATTACAATGCTGGTAGGCATTAGGAAAGGTCTTTTTATGAAACCAGGTGTCAAAACACTTAATTTTACAATATAAAATTAGTTTTCATGTGACTAATTCCTTTCAATACAGGCTATAAAAACCTGGGAGAAAATACAAAGGTTAGAAAACAATGGTACACTACAAACAAGCACGTCATAAACTTTTGCCTGTTAATCTTTAAACAAAGAAATGTAATTTCCTCAAAATATTTTGGAGTTCTCTTTATCTTAAATTGATGTTATCATAAAGATTGATGTTTAAACTTCTTGAAAGTCAACTAAAATTTCAAATCAAGACTATCATGTTGTGACAGGTAGTGAGATAAAAGTTAAGAAGTTTGAGTAATACTTTTAAAAGGATATCATTTGCAAAAAGGATACTGCATATCTTTAAATAAGGAGTACATTCAGGTTCCTAATTCCTCTTTATACTCACCCCAATTACTGAAAAAGAAAAAGTACAGGAAAAGTTAAGCAAAAAACTGCATTTAAATCTTTCAGAACATAGATAATTCTGACAAAAGAAAAAAATAAATACATACACTTAAATAAGCTACATTTATGTAACATGTAAATTTTCAAAATGCAAGTTTCTGTGTGATGTATGTGCCCCATCTGTTACAATTCTGGGTTCCTTTTCTTTTGCAGGTATTTAAAAGTTGTGGTAAAATAGAAATAACGTAAAACTTACCCCATTGGTCATTTTATTGTTTGTTTTTTTGGTACTGGGGATCAAACTCATGACCTTGTGCTTGCCAAGCAGATGCTTATGCTGCTGAGCTAAATCCCCAGCCCTAACAGTCCTTTAAAGCACACAGTTCAGAGACACTGTGTACATTCATGTGAAGAGAGTTGCATCACCCCGAAAGCAAGCCCTGACCGGCTTTCGTATTAACTAAATCTTACACTCCCTTTTAGTCACTGTTGCCATCAATGGGCATCTTAAACACGACTCACTACATTAAATACTGGTAAAGGGTATTGTCTCCAAGTTACAAATTCAGAATTTCACAAATTCATACAGTAATAATTCCTAACATGAGAGACAACGAGATTAAGGTCCAGAGAAGTAAAATGAATTTCTGCTAGTCTCACAAGTGGTGAGAAAAGGATCTGGTCCACGCCATTCTAGCCTTTCTCTTATTTTCAGTTCACTGAGTGTTTAAATCAAGGTCATATTTTAAATGTACTTCATGAAACTCAAGAATAGAAACGTGAATATTTAACACTGGAGCAAAATGATACATCAGTAAACATACAGTTGTTTATTACTCAAAATTGGTGTCTTGGTATAAAATTAACTAATGTAAATATATCTGAAAGTAACTCCATAGATCTAATAGCTGTTCAAGTTTGCAGAAAGGTTAATGGGTTGAGAATTCCACAGAGTAGGTTAGACCTAACACAACTGATTAGTGAAAACACACATACAGCCTCATCAAAAAATTTATATTTCCCTATATATCCAGCACAATATTAACTAGATGAGGAAATGCAAAGTTTTTTACAAGTACTTCTCCCCTTAAAGTAATAACTTTTTTACTCAAAGTTTATTAAAAGATATTTAAAGAGATTCTTGTCCTGATGCCAGAAGTCCTTTCTTACGTAAGTGGGCCACAAAAATAATCTTTGTTGGGAAATTACAGAACTCTACACAGGATATAAAAAAGTTTTTTAAAAGGGTTACAGTTATTCTGTTAATAACAATGAAATCTTAATTTAGAAGAGTATAAGAGTCCAAAATCAAAGTCCCTCTTCACTATCTACTGAAAAAACTATTCAAAGTAATATTTGTTCTTCTATAATAAACTAAATTCAATGTCTAAATCTGCCTTATTACTCAGTTATATAAATTTATGGATCTGAACATTTCCTAAATTACCCACACATATAAAACTCTAACATTCTAATATATTAATATTGTTTTCTGTACATTTATTTTCACCTAAGACAGTAGCAGCTGCTAATCACTATAGCTAGGACTAGTTTAGCATTTATCATCTCTCTCCTCCAAACAACACTACAAGAAAATTTGTATTACAGATAGAAAAACTCAATGAAGTTGTTAGTTATACAAGGCTAAGTGGTTAGCTTGTTTCTTTCTTTCTTTCTTTTTTTTTTTAATCGGTACTGGGGATCTAACTCATGACCATGCGCTTGTAAGGCAGGCGCTTATGCCACTGAGCTAAATCCATAGCCCCAGTTAGCTTGTTTCTTAGAACAGGCTTTCCAAAATGAATGAATAGTAAGCAGCACTGACAGGAGCGTGTACAGATCTGAAGTATGTAATAGTCTTTTGTTTAATCATGATAGAAAAATAATGAATACATTCTAGTGATTCCAGAATCCCAGGCAATAACTTTCACCAAATGTAGGGTTTCTATCATGAACTAGAACTCAGTCCAGAATTCATGCTAAAATTCAAATTCAGAATTTGGTTCTGGATCTGACTTTGCTATTATCTAGCAGAGATGAGTTACTTCCCTTTTGTGAGTCTGTCTCTTCACCTAGTAAAAGGAGAAAACACTATCTTAATCTATCACACGTTTACTGTGAAAGAGAAATGAAATTCATAAAAAGAGGTCTGAAAAAAGAACCTTTTAAAATATAAAAGTACTGAAGACTTTCAGAACAAACACACCAGAACTTCATCTTATCTCAATCATACAGTTTCTTTCCTCTCTGTAAAACGTAGACTCTGGGTTAGATCATCTCCAAGAGCGCTTCCAACGCTAAGATAAACTCCACCAACAAGTCTATCCAGCTAAGAGTCAAGCTGGAATTACACTGACAGGCACAAAAGTGGGAGCTTCAAAACAAGAGCTCCAGGAAAGAGGCAAGCAAGGTACCAGACACAGGCGAAGAGCAGAGCGTGGCCTTCTGAAGCAGCTCAGAGAAATCAAGACCAGACACTGGCTTAGAACAATGTCTGGTAAAGATCCTGAACTTCTGCCAGGGAGAAAACCACCCCTGACTATGCCCTGGTAAGTGTCAAGACAAAAAGGGAACGTGTCCAGACACAGCTACCTACAGAAGGTTCCAAGACGACTCAGCAATTCTTGAAGAGGAACCAGTCATGCTTTGGCTGGATGTCAAATCTGGGTCCAGAAACCTGAACTTCTTTGTTAACTGTTCACTTCTGTCATGATGCATAAGGTGTTCTCTCAATCTCCTAAAAGCTTATGCTTCAGTTTTTAGCCTAGTGTCTGCTGAAGCCCCAGGCATAAACTCTTGAATTCAGCTCTAAAACTGGGCACAAAGAAATCCACAGATCTCTAAGATGAGACACAAAACATCACGCTGGGGCTTGCTTCCCGAGGAGGTGATTCTCAGAACTCATGTCAATCTTACTTTACTAGGTAATTCCAAAGCATGCACCACTAATTAACAGTGTCTGAGGGAGACCAGTGACACATAACAAATGACAGTGAGAAAAGCAAATTAGCCCAATGTTAAATGTAAAGCTTAACCCTTCCCATGTAACTCTTCACACAGTTTTTGGTGAAGAAATAATTTAGTAACATGTCCTAGGGGGGAAAAATAATTTGACTCATGAATTAGCTCAAACTATGATGGCTCTTACTTTGATTGTAACAATCACCATCTTTTCCAACTTTGTTTCTGGCTTGATTAATGATCTGGAACTGTAAGTCCTTATCTGTGAAAAAAATTAACAAATATATTATGAATCGTCAATGGTCACTATTTTCAAATCCAAGCTCTACAGACACACTGATAAACCTTCCAGAATCTTAGGAGACAAACATCTACATCAAGGCCTACATAATGTGAACACAGAATCCTTTCACATCTACCTAGAACCCAAGGAGTAACAAGACATTTAGCACTTCAGAAAACACTATACTCAGGACTGGGGGTCTAGCTCAGTGATCATGTGCTTCCTGAGCATGCAGGAGAACCTGGGTTTCATCCCAACTACCCCCCAACAAGAAAAAGTACCACACAATAATCAGGAGTAAAACTTTAATCACTAATCTCTAACATCTCTTCAAACCCAGTTAAGTGTCGGG
>PVJX010043307.1:0-13738 GCA_004027295.1 Dolichotis patagonum
AGAGGAAAATTTATTGTGGCGAATTCCCACATCAGGAAAACAGAATAAACACAAATAAACAACCTGACACTATACTTCAGACATCTAGAAAAAGAAGAGCAAGTTCAGTTAAACTCAAAAGAAGGGAGGAAATTATAAAAATCAGAGTGAAAATCGATGCAATAGAGATTAGAAAACAATACAAAGAATCAATGAATCAAAGAGTTGGTTCTTTAAAGAATAAATAGAATTGATAAGCCCTTAACCAACTTTATTTTAAAAAAGAAAGAAGAATAAAAATAAATGATATGTAATAGAAGATGAGCTTTTAAAAATCTACCTCTTCACTCCCAGTATCTGAAAATGATATATTATGGGGACATATATTTATGAGATGCTGGAAATATTCACATATTAATATACGAGGTCTAAAATTGAAATATTTCTTAGTTTATCTCAGTATCAAAATTTGCAATTTAAAAAGGCTCAATGCACTTTATCTTGTCTCAAAATGCATGCTGGAAAAAAGTATAGGTCTTAAAAATCTTTAAAACTTGTGTTGTGCTGGGAGTGCGGCCCATTGTAAGAGCACTTGCTGAGGATGTGTGAGGCCCTGGGTTTAATTCCCAGTAAATCACAAGCATGCATTCACATACATACAAGTGCGTGCGTGCACAAGTGCAATTAAAACTGCAACTGAATGATTACTAGCAATTGTCTGTAACAGAATAGAACCAATAATTTTTTTCTTTATTTAAAACTTTAATATATTTTGTTTGCTATGAATTTTTGGTACTAATTTTTACTTTTAAAAAATGATCCATTGGTGAACCAGTGCCAGGCATGGGCCACTGCTGCCAGACCCTAACCTTTCCCCATGAGTCAGTGCCATTCACAGACTGTGGGAAAAGAGAACAAGAAGTCACCAAGAAGCAAGCCCTCCCTGTGAACTAGCACCATGTGTGGGGCACTGTTCCCAGGGCAACAGCCAGACCCTAGCTCCTTCCAGCGAATAGGCTGGGAAACAAGAAGGGTCAACCCCACTCCCACCTCCAACCGTCATGTAAGCAACCAGCTGATCCAAAGATACACAGGCTGCAATGATACCTATTTAGGTGAAATGCAATTTGATGCTTTTGGTGTTTGGTGTTTCACTGACTTTGCAGGTCTATGGTCGGTGGTCTGTCTGATCATCTAGTCAGAAGATAATGGTACACAGTGAAACATATATGGGGGATCTCCTTCTGAAGGTGGTGGCCATTGTTAATTCCCTATTATCTTGTTTTGAAGTCCTGTAGCATTTTCATTGTTTTGTTGGGTTGGACTTTATTCTGTTTTTTTTGTATTTAATTTTATTATAAATGATGGCATGGGATGCTATTTCAAAGATAGCAAGATATTGCATTCTTTGTTTTGTTTTTATTGGTTCTATTGTGTTCTGTTTTGTTTGATTTTTACTATGTCTGAAGGTATCTACAGCTATTTTGAAGACAACAAGAGGCATTGTTGATTCTGTACTGTTTTGAAGTCCTGTGTCACTTACACTGGTTTGTTTTGATTGGCTTTGTTCTGTTTTATTTTGCTTGGTTTATTCCCTTTAAAATAAAAATAGTAAAAAATACCCCATTAAAATCTTATTAATCTTGATTACTGATTGGGGGTACACCCTTAAATTATCTGCTTAGAGTCCCTCATTTGCCTAAAAATACATAACTATGCATTCATCACTTAAAAATGAGAGAAAGTTGCCACCTATGGATAAAAATAAATCACATGTCACCTTATCTGGAAGTCTCAGCCTGGAAGCACCCCTGACGCTACTGCAAGTCAACATGGTTCTTCATGCCAGCTTAAGGACATAAGCCAGGTGGAGAGCCCTCCCAAAAATATACAACTGTTGAAGAATTTTACATATATTTTATTCGGTTAGTGATAGAGTTTTCTTTATGAAATAAAGGTGTATCCATACCCTACTACACTATCTTCAGTTGTTTTTCAAATAACTTGATTTTGACCTTATTTTGGAAACTTGGAGTTTTAAATGCCATTGCTTTTTTAAAATCGGTTCAAGTTTGTGAACACTGCTAATTCCTCAAGACATATAATGGTTTAAACCAACCATTCACTTTTAGAATTACTGCTGTTTCCAAAGATAATATAAAGTAAGTGAATCAACACAATTAAAATATTTGTCTACATAAGAATATCCTGAATTTGGACAAGAAAGATTCACTTTTGTAGTTTACTAATGTCCATAAATTATATTGTATACATTGCTGAATTTTATATAAAAGAGAAGGTATTATACTTAAATACTCCTTCATTTCTCTCAGAATTGTTATTTTTAACATAAAAGAAGAACTTAACTTGAAACTTGTAAAAGTCTGTCCTTATATATTCCTTTATTTTTGGAAAATAAAATATTTGGAATAACATATCTTCAAATCTTTACCAGATTGTTCTTCTATTGTAAATTCCATATGCTCATTTATTTTTGGGTGAAAATATATTATTTGTACTCTATTGCTTGATGTATTTACTCACCATCCCACTTATACCAAAGAATCTAATTTCTAGCCAGGTGCCTAACTCATTATTGGTCTTGGATCTACAGTGTTTTTAAAATACATAAGAACTAACTTAACTATTTATCTGAGCATGGATGAAAGTAATTTAAGGAAAACCTATAGGTTAGCATTCCAAAGGTGGTCAATGTCTAAGATGGAATCTAACATGTTTCTTAATCTAATACCAATGTATTAGAATGTAAAAGCTTCTATTGGCTTTGCATTTTAATGAAATATCCATTTCCTGTATATCATTATTTACCAAGTTATACTGAATCAAAAGGGACATACGAAATTGGTTAAAAACTTAAAACTCAAAACCACATTTAAGAATATTCTTGGAAGAGAAAACAAAAATGTAACTTGCAGAAGAGAAAACAGGAATGTTTGGAAGGTAATCTTGTGGCCAGGCAGCTACATTTTAAACTGCATTCTTTTCTTGGAAAATCTCAAATAAGAATGATCTTTCAGATGCAGTATGAGAGGTTAAATTGGATTAATAAATAACCTGTTCAAAAGAAATGAATGTGTTATATACATTTTTGTTTTATTTTTCTAGAGAAGTTTTAAATTATCAGTTCATTTATTTAATATAGCTTACATTTGGTTCTAATTCATAGTTAGAAATATTGAGTTTGCCTGTAGAATTTTGATTCCATGAAAATAAGAAATTCAACCTCCACACTCTCTAAACTGATGTATGGCTAAAGCAAACCTTAAAATAAGAAAGCCCTAAACCTCATCTTCTTTGAGTGAGTGTAATGATAAAAGTTAGGGATAACATATTTTATATAATGACTTTTACTCATACTCGGAAGCAACTCATTTGTTTTGAACATTACAACCTCAATTTTGAAATATGTCTGACTCTAAGTATAATTTTAACTATGTTTGTTAAACTTGAGTATGACAAAATTGCACTAGAGCAGGCAGTTTTTTCTTTAGTGATATTATTCTGGTTCTTTAACTTGGAACATATGAGCATTCCCGATTATATTTAAATATTCAAAATTCTGTTCACTTGCTATCATTGGAGACACTCATTACTCCTTACACTACCTTATGGGCAAAAAATATCTAAGCGCTATGGAAGGACACTGCTTAACTCTGCTAAGATTCAAGGGACCCAGAACTCCCTTGAGAGATTTGACAAAGTGATGCATTAATGAAAATGTTTGAGTTTTCCTTACTCTGAAAAGAAATCCCAAGGGTTTTCTTGAGCTAAGCGTCATTGTTGCAGCTGGCTTAGCACTGATCTCCTGATTATGTGTATGCACTCATTACATTTATGTGGTTTTTTTTATGTTAATAACCTAGTCTTAAATTGAACTTGTCATGAGCAAGTGCATGTGTCCTGGTTTTGAATCGCTTCTGTTCTCGTTGCTATAGTGACCAGAAGAAATCAGAAGGGAAGTGGAAAAGAAGAATGTTCATTTCAATGGGTGCATCCATCTGTTACCACTTTAAGCAGTAGTCCTCCCTACTTCTTTACCTTTGAAGGTGAATCTAGCTAAAGGAGTTATACCATTTGGTAACTTTAGCTTTTACTCTCAGAACATTTTTTAGAAGAAAACAAATCTTTGGTTGATTCCAAGGTAATATCTGTAATAATATCAGAATTTCAGGAACAAGAAAAGATTATATACAAAGACTATAGCTTCCCTATTACATTAATATAATATTCTGAGTTTATTACTATTTTCATTTCAGTTTTGGAAACAGTGGTTCTCAAATTTGTACTCTGGAGGAAGCCATATCTGAGACATTCTGGGTTGTGACAAAACTGAGAGCTGCTAATGATATCTAGCGAGTAGAATTAGGGGTTCAGTATACTGAAATGCCTCATGAACTGTGTGACTCAGTGTTATCAAGGCTAGGATCTTGAAGCCATGTTTTAATAAAGCAACTCTGGACCTTTAAATAAAACTACACTTGATTCTCCTAGGTGCTAAGTTGCCAAGGCTGAATGGGGGTGAAATTCTAATTCTTGGTGCAAGGTGGCCAGAAGAAAGGTATTTATACATTTATCTAGCATATTATTCTGGTCATTCATAAATCATTAAATGAAATAGTCTTTATATAAAATACTTGAGCAATTCTTAATACTTTCATCGATCCTATTTCTATAACAGTCTTACAAGCATTTTCCCAATTGTGCCTTTAAAACACTGAAATAAAAGACTGAAAAGAAGAAAAGATTTCAGTCTCAATTATGTGATCGCTTTCATGAGACACACCCTGAATTTATAAGAGCTGCTATTTATGATTTTTAAAAAATAGAATTTTTTGAGTTTTAAGAACCTAATTTGAAGCCTGAACTACCTTTTCCTAGATAATACTGTGTTTTGGAAAATTAAATATTGGTTCTTAAAAAGTTAATTTTTTCCCTGTTAAAATTACTTAAAACCCCCAATTTTTCTGAGAGTCAGAGAGTATGCATGCTGAATTAGCAGAGGTGCAGATGTTCAGATGTGATATGTTTTATGAGGCAGTAGCACAATACAATAAAGAAGATGCTCAGTGAGTAAAGTTCATTGCCACAGTCTCTGTTCTCCCACCTTCCCTGGCCCTGGGGTTATGGACTATGGTGGATCAGGGATTCCTGGATGGGAACATCAGACATATTGTCTTGTCTAAGATGGAACTGATATAACATATATATGTTAAAAGTCCTGCTGTAGAACAAAAACAAGAGTGAGTAGAATATTCTTTAAATTCCTTGCTCTTGAATTTCTCAAAGGCAAGCGCTCTATCAGGTACTAGTTTTAAAGGCAAATGAAATAGAATCTCTTGTAAAGGCCTTCCCAGCATCCGTACTCCCTTTATTGACATTGTTTCTTTGATCACCCTTTTCTACCTTTATTTCTTCTCTGTGCAGGTTTTTAATTGAATATGGTCCATACCTCTGCCCCCCAAGCTTTGTAAGATGCACATAGGAGCCAGATCTTGTCAAGAAGTGTCTCCTTACCCGTGGAATTTAATTATATGATGGAAAACAGAAACAAGACAAAGGAGAGTCACAAACTAAGAGCTTACTGAACATAAAAGTCCATCATAGGGCACAAACAACTGAAATTTCAAGCATCCCAGACAGAAAACAGAGCTCAAAGATAGAGGAAGACCAATTCTGGCATACTTTGAACATCTGGATCCAACAGCACCTGAAGCTAAAACTTGTGCATATTGTAGTTACGCACATGACACCAGTGAATTTATCCTTTCTATTTTAGCCAATTTGATTTTATTTTCTGCTGCTCATAATCAAAACTGCTGAAAATATAGTAGTAAAACTGTGACATTGCTGAAAATCAGAAAACAATTCTGTCGTAGAAAATGATGTGCCTATTGGCTTTATCTTTTCTTCAAAATGTAAACTTAGTTTTAAAGAGATGTTTCAACCAATTTAGCCAAGCTTTTTCATATGACATTCTTTTTTTTCTCCTAATAGATGTGTTACATTTTCAAAGACTGAATCTGATTCCATGGAGACTTTTTCTTTGTTCTTAATATTACAGAATAGCCTTCCAAAGAATAAAAGAAAATTGTCTTTCACTGTTATTCATTGCATAGTGCAAGTGATTGACTCACCAAACATTGACCACGAGAGAAGTCAATCTTGTTGATTCAACAAAATTATCAAGTGCTATCAAGATGTCTTGTCAGCTACTAACGCTAATTTGAAAAACACTTGGAATAATCATGCCTGGTAATGTTGAACACCATTAAGATTCTTTATTGTCCTTATTGAGTAACGATTTGAGAAATAGGAAAATAGAAACCATTCAATCTAAAATGTGCCCCAGAACTATAAATTGTATATAAAACACAAAATATTTATATATCTCATTAAGAAAGGCAGCACCTTTACCTAGCCTGCTTTTAGTTATGGTTGTATTGTAAAATAAAATGTATATTAGAATTGGAGAAATTTGAGTATTGAATATTATAGCACACAATGAGATTTTTAATATCTGGTTTATAAGGAAATCATATGTGATACTTAGTGATAAAAGCTTGTAGCAATTGTCATTTGAATGAAACGTTATCTTTAAACCATTGCACTTCAAATTTGCCGCACATCGGAATCACTTGGAATTTTTTAAAAAGTGCTGATAATTGAGGAATATGACGCAAGGTACAACAAGGATAGTTTAAAATCTTCCTGGTGATTCTCCTGTGCAAATTTTGACTATTAGTGCTTTAACTCACAACTTCTATGTGCATAATGTTTATGTCAAGGGGAGTGTTGCTAATATCAGATTCTCATTCAGAAAACATAGAGTTAAAGTGCCTGCATTTCTTACTCTTTGAGTAAGGCTAATATTACCAATATGACTCCCAGTTTTTGAGTATTAGGGACCAAAGTCTTTGGTTGTATTTTTGCAGTTAATGGGTAGAAGGGAACTTTTAGTGACCACTCAATGGCCATCTTAAGAGTAAAAATCCCCTGTAGACATTTGTGGTAATGAAATTGGATCTGAGGAGCACATTGTGTTTTAATGCAAAATTGTCTTGCTTGCTAACAACACTACCTTTGTAAAGGAACTGCAGAGAGAACTAGGTACTCATAAGCCTGCAAATTTCTCAGTTCTACTTAAATGGGTAAGGAGTAGACAAATGACCAGCTTTGACTTTCATGTCTTCACCTGCTACTTGGACACTTTCTGTCTCCTCTGGATGTGCTGGCCCAACCAACCATGTCTTTGCAGGCTCTCACTGTGCATCTGGGACCTTAATTTTAATAAAAAATTTAATTCTGGCTAAAGGAATTCTCAGTCCCTTACTTTTCCTAGCTGTAGCATAGTCAGAGCCTCCTAATCAATCCCTGGTTGGCAGGCCTGTTAGTGGATATTTTAGAAATACTGGAGTCTCAAGTTGGAAAGTAAAAATAAAATCTCTTCACTCATTGGTGTCCCTCTACTGCTGATAATTAGTTCTTAAAATAGCATTCTTTCCTGAAATGAATTATGAGGGCAAATATATTGGAGTCCATGTACTAAGGCACTACCTTTAATGAAGACTGAAATGTGTATATGTCACAAAATCGGATACATGTTCTGTTTAGTCTGTTTAAAGAATAATGTATGGCTTTCCCATTGCTGAGAAAATTATCCTATACTCACAACTTAAAGAGGTGACTTTGCCTCATAATTTCAGGGAATTCAGCCCAAGGTCAGCACATCATGGTGGAAGGCATGGTTAAACAAAATCTGCTTAATTCATGACAGGCTGGAAACAGCAGAACACTGCTACACAGAAAAGAACCAGGGACCAGTTATAGACCCCCACATCACGCCTCTATACTCACCCACAGCTATGTTTTACTAGTCTCTTAGGTGTCTCTCAAGCCAAACAAGTTGACTATTAATCTTAACAATTACAAATTAGCAACATACCAAAAGAAGAAAGAGGAGGAAGAGGAAGAGGAAAAAGAAGAAAGGGGGGATTTTTCTTAGCAGCAGAATCATTTCCCCAAAAGTACTTTTTTCCTGGACAAACATTGTGTAAGCTTCAATGGAGTGAGGAGTACAGCCTTTCAAGTGGCACACTTGAGGAAAACATAGAAATTTGCTCCAGTGTTAAATACAATGCATTTATTTACCAATTGGGTATTTAAATTGCTACCAAGGGCTAAGAACATTAGAATAAAGTTTCAGTGGCTTTCCAGGAAAAAAGGAGAAAAATAGTGTTATTAACAGGCAGTGATTTTCTTTAGGGCACACAGAGGTCAGTATCTGAAGAATATTTCAGTATATTTGTTTGATGTGTAATAAGAATCATGTTCCTTGCACCTTTCTAGAACCTATAATAAACTATTCATTTCCTCATGAACATGGTAGGATACTTGGATATCTAGTGTATAATTTTTTTAGCTTTTTTTCTTTCTTTATTTTTTTATTTTAAAGAGAATAAAACAAAAGAGGGCAGAACAGAGCAGATCAGAACAGAACAACATAAGCAACACAGCACTTTACAATAAGACAACCGGACATTAACAGTAGCTATCATAATATCTCTTTCTCTGCTATAGTTGAGCATAGTTTCAAATACAATAATATCATACATAACCAAATAGTATAAAACCATTAAAAAGAATGAAAGAATTATAGGGCATTCTGAACTGAATAACAGAGAATGATCAATGGCTACTATAGTATCTCATTTTCAGTAAATAACTTGTTTATAGTATCACCTACATTAAAAATCCCAGTAAGACACAACATGATAGAATGGATGGTAATAGAAGAATAGAAGCATGCATGGTAGGACTTCAGAGCAAGACGACATTAATCAGCAATGGCTGCCATAATGTTTTGTTTTCTTCAAAACAGCTGTTCATACCATCACACATAATAAAGTCAAACAAAACAGAATAAAACCATTCCAACTGATGAATGAAAACATTGAAAGGCTTCAAAGCAATGAAATGGGAAATCATGATTGCCATAAAATCTTATATACACATATCAACTCTCATACTAGGGAGACTATATGGTATTTACACAAGTGCGTTTGGTTTATTTTGCTTATGAGTATGGTCTCAAGTTGTGTCCATTTATTTATAAATATCTCAATGTGATCATTCTTTATAGCTGAATAGTACTCCATTTTATAAAAATGCCAAAACTTTTTTATCCATTCCTCAGCTGATGGGCACTTAGGTTGTTTACAAGATCAGGCTATTACAAATTGTGCTGCTATAAACACGGGTGCACATATACAACTGTGGTATGACATTTTCAGTTCTTCTAGGAGTATGCCTAGAAGTGGAATAGCTGGGTCAAAGGGACTTCCAAACACAGATTTTTGAGGAATCTCCAGAAAGACCTCTGTCCACAGTGGTTGCACCAGTCTACAATGCCACCAACAGTGCAGAAGAGTTCCCTTTTCCCCACAGCCTCTCCAGCACTTGTTGTTAGTAGTTTTTTTTTTTTTTTAATCTTGGCCATTCTTTCTGGGGTGAGATGGAATCTCAGTGTGGTTTTAATTTGCATTTCTCTAATGACTAATGATGATGAACATTTTTTCATGTGTTTATTTGCCATTCATATTTCTTCATCTGAGAACTGTGTTTTCATTTCAGATGCCCATTTTTGGATTGGGTCTTTGAATTTCGAAGGCCTGATTTTTTAAAATTCTTTATAGTTCTAGACAGAAGTTTTTTGTCTGAGGGACAGTCCATTAGGATTTTTTTCCCAATTTGCAGGTTTTCTTTTCACTCTGCTGGAAATCTCTTTTGACATGCAGAAACTCTTTAATAAGATGTGATCCCAGTTATTAGATCTGGGAAGTATTTCCCATGTGGTTTGATTCTTGTTCATGAATTCTCTGCCTACCCCTATATCTTCGAGATTTTACCTACTTTGTCTTCCAACAGATTTAGTGTTTGTGTTTTAAGATTGAGATCTTTGATACATTTAGATTTTAATTTAGTACATGGTGATAGGCATGGGTCTAGTTTTAGTCTTCTGCATATGAATAGCCAATTTTTCCAGCACCATTTGTTAAAGAGACTGTTGTTCTTCCAGCGAGCTTGTTTGGCCCCTTTATCAAAGCTAAGGTGGTTGAGTGTGTTTGTGGTTGTGGTTGTATCTTCCAATCTAATCCATTGATCTTCAGGTCTGTTTTTATTCCAGTACCATGTTGATTTTATTACAGTAGCTTTGTAGTATAATTTCAAGTCAGGGATTGTGATGCCTCCTGCCTTGCCTTTGCTGCTTAGAACTGCCTTTGCTATTCTAGGTCTCCTCTGGTTCCAGATGAATTTTAGGAGTGATTTCTCTAGATCTATGAGGTATGTTAGTGGTATTTTGATTGGGATTGCGTTGAATCCGTATAGTAATTTTGGGAGAATAGCCATTTTTACAATGTTTATTCTTCCTATCCATGAACAAGGGATGTCTTTCCATTTTCTGAGGTCCTCTTTGATTTCCTTTTTCAGGGTATTATAATTTTCTTTGTATAGCTCTTTTACTTCTTTCATTAGATTAATTCCTAAGTATTTCATTTTTTATGGATGCTAGTGTGGAGGGTGTGGCTTCTCTTACTTCTCTCAGTATTTTTGTTGTTAGTGTATAGGAATGCTATTGGTTTTTGAGTATTGACTTTGTATCCAGCTACATTGTTGAATTTATTTATTACATCTAGAAGTCTTTCAATGGAGTTTTGGGTGTCTTCTATGTAAAGTATCATGTCATCTGCAAATAATGATAATTTAGCTTCCTCTTTTCCTATCTTTACACCTTTAATTTCTCTCTCCTGTCTAATTGCTCTGGCTAGTATTTCCAGTACTATGTTGAATAGGAGCAGTGAAAGGGGACATCCTTGTCTTGTGCTAGATTTTAAGGTAAAGGTTTTCACTTTTTGGCTGTTTAATATGATTCTGGCTGTTGGTTTGTCACAGATGGCCTTTATCATTTTGAGGTAAAGACCACCTATTCTGATTCTCTGTAAGGTTCTTATCATGAATGAGTGTTGGACCTTATCTAAAGTTTTTTCTGCATCTATAGAGATGATCATGTGGTTCTTACTTTTGGCTCTATTGATATGGTGTATTACATTTATTGATTTATGTATATTGAACCATCCCTGCATTCTTAGGATGAATACCACTTGGTCATGGTGTATAATCTTCTTGATCATTTGCTGCATCCTGTTTGCCAATATTTTATTGAGAATTTTTGCATCTATGTTCATTAGGGAGATTGGCTTATAGTTCTCTTTTTTAGTTGGGTCTTTCTCAGGTTTTGGTATTTGTTGTAGTCAGGGGTTGTACACAGAATAATTAGAATCAGGACATGGAGTTTATATTATTTTTATGATGGTCACCCAGAGTTAACACAAGAAAATGCAGGAAATCTATCCACAACACCAAAGACATAGAATATTTAGCCAAGGGCCTAAATCCCACAGCAATGTCCCAGATGAGTCCAGATAAAGACCCAGAGCTCATGACAATGCCTCCTACGAGTCAAACTGGAGGTCTAGAGCCCACAAGAAGGATTCATGCCAGTCTCTTTCATGGATCCTTGCCGGGAAAGCCCAAAGGTCAGCGGTGGAAACTAGGAAGTCTATGCCAGCAGGATGAAGGAGCTGTGCTGATAGGTTGAGGGTTCTACACTGGAGCCGAGAAGTCACACTCACAACAAAGACCAGGGCTGTCCTGAAAAGCACCACAGCCATCCTTAGCAACATGGAGGCCCTGAGCTCCTCTGACAACAAGCACAGTTGAGTAAATGCCAGGAAGCCAGTGTGAGGAGTTCATCCTGGAGACCAAGCGACACATGTCTTCCCATCCAGAGCCAGGAAGCAATGCTCAATGTGAGGACCAGCGCTCCTCCGGAGAACCTAACACCTCAAACAGCAACACATAAGAGAACCCACAACACCTCAACATCTCAAAGCCATAATGCCATAATGCCTTAATGCTCTCAACACTCTCTCTTCTCATTCTCCACGTCTCCATTTATGATGGCAACCTTTCTCAGGTGAAACATCTCCACTCAGCACCACTCTGATGTAATCCAGCTGGCGTTAAGTTGACCACCAGTTCTCAGTCCATAAGAGTACTAGAGTAATATTTGCTTCCAGGAATAATTTAGGAAGAATTGCTTCCCTTTCGATTTCATTGAAGAGTTTGAGGAGTGTTGGAATTAAGTCTTCTTTGTATTTCTTGTAAAATTCCACAGTGAACCCATTTGGGCTTGGGCTCTTCTTTGTTGGCAAGGACTTAATTAATTTTCAATTTTATTAATAGAAATTGGGTTATTCAGCAGTTTTACAACTTCCTGATCCAGCTTTGGTAGTTCCTATGTATCTAGGGCTCTGTCTATTTTTTCTGTGTTATCAAACCTATGAGAGTGGAGGTTTCAAAATAGGTGTTGATGATCTTCTGTATTTCCATCGAGTCTGTGGTAATTTCACCCTTTTCATTCCTTATTTCATGAATTTGAGTTTTTTCTTTCCTTTTTTAAATAAGGTTTGCTAGGGGCTTATCAATTTTATTTATTCTTTCAAAGAACCAACTCTTTGATTCATAGATTCTTTGTGTTGTTTTCTCAGTCTCTATTGCATTAATTTCTGCTTTAATCTTTGTAATTTCCTCCCTTCTTTTGGCTTTGGGCTTGGCTTGCTCTTCTTTTCCTAGATGTTTGAGTTGTAGCATTAGGTTGTTTATTTGCATTCATTCTGTCTTCCTGACATGGGAACTCACTGCAATGAATTTTCCTCTGAGGACTGCTTTCATTGCATCCCACAAAATCTGGTAGTTGTGTTTGTATTTTTATTTGCTTATAGATATTGTTTAATTTCTTCTTTAATTTCCTCCATGACCCACTGATTGCTCAAGAGTGTATTATTCAGTTTCCATGTGTTTCTGAGGTTTTTATTCAGTTGCTTTTATTGTTAATTTCTAGTTTCATGGCACTATGATCTGATAACATGCATGAGATAATTTCAATTCTCTTGCATTTACTTAAATATGTTCTGTGGGCTAGTATGTGGTCTATTTTAGAGAATGTCCCATATACTGCTAAGAAGAATGTATATTCTGATGTTGTTGGATGGAATGCTCTATATACTTCTATCAAGTCCATTTGTTCACAGATGTGATACAGTTCTGTTATTTCTTTGCTGATTTTCTGTCTAGTTGATTTGTCTCTTTGTGTTAATGGGACATTAAGGTCTCCCATTGTTATTCTGTTATTGCTTATTTGACATTTCATTTCTGTTAATATTTGTTTTTTATAGCTGGGAGCTGCTGAATTTGGTGCATACATATTTAAGATTATTATCTCTTCCTTTTGGAGTTTTCCTCTAACTAGTAGGTAGTGACCTTCTTTATCTCTTTGGATCATTCTTGGTTTGAAGTTCACATTGTCTGCAAACAGAATAGCTACCCCTGCTTTTTTTTTGTTTCCTGTTGCATGGAGTATTGTTTTCCATCCTTTGACATTCAGTCTATAGGTTTCCTTTTGGTGAAGATGGGTTTCTTGTAGACAGCATATGGTTGGATGTTGTTTCTTGATCCATCCTGCCAGTCTGTTTCTCTTGATTGGTGAGTTGAGGCCATTTACATTAATGGTTATAACTGTTATATATTGGTTTAGTTTTGACATGTTATCCTTCTGCTGTTGTATCTTTAACTTTCCATTCTATTTAATTGTCTACCTTGCTTGGTGGTTTGATCCTAT
>PVJX010043309.1:0-13734 GCA_004027295.1 Dolichotis patagonum
AGCGGGAGGAGGGGGCGCCTGGGAGACTCTCCCACGGCTCTCACCGCTGGGGCTCGGGGTCACCGGCTTGAGGCTTCCAGGCGCTTAGGGACGGGGGTGGAGGTGGGGGTGGGGTGGCGTGAGTGTGTGAGAGCGCGCGCTCGCCAAAGATAGAAGGCGGAGAGGGCGCATTAGTATTTTTCAAGTGACTTATAAGCCCGCGGGTGAGCTTTCGGGTGTGTATTTAGGTCCGTGTAACAATGTGGCTATATATTTCTGATTTGCCCTACGTGTGAAAGTCACGGAGCTGGTGGGGGTGGGGGTGTCTGGTGTCTTGTGAATGTGCTTTTGGGTCTCGGCGGGACTCAATGACGCGGTGCCTGCGTGGGGTGGTGTGTTTGTCTGCGATTGTTTATAGGGGGTAATGTGACTGCGTGGGTGGGACTGCGCTTGTGTGGGATTGTGTGTGTGTGTGTGCGTGTGTGTGTGTACATGGGATCGTGCTGCGTGGGGCTGAGCTTTCGTGGGCGTTTTGTGCCCGTGCAGGCTTGTTTGCGAGTGGATTAGCGGTCGCGGGGCTGGGCGGCTGCTCATGGAAGACCAGCGCGCCTGTGCAGGGTCGTGCGCTGGGCAGAAGCCGTGGTCTGTAGCAGCCAGCCGCTGTATTCTTAGTGTGGGGCCAAGGCCCAGCGGGTGGTGGCTAGCGCTCACGGCGTTGGGGTAGCAACAGCGCACGCGAGCCGCTTAAGGCGCGAACAGGCAGCGCTAGGGTCGGGGCAGAGTGACGCGTTAGGTGGTAGCAATGGGGATGGAAAAGGCAGAGAAGGAGCCTTTCATTGCGTGCCTCCCTTCGATGCACCAGAGACGCAGCTTGGAGATCCTGCCACTTGCTGGCCCCGCGGTCCTAGAGGCACTGGGTTTGGGGAGACCTGCTCGGCTCGCGGAGATGGCTATGGGCATAAGTGGGCAGCGGGACGGACATTCGGAGATCCCGGGCCAGCCCAGAAGCAAGCGACGAGGATTACCCGGAGAAGGGGGGGGGGGGTCATGGCCCAGAAACAGCTGTGGACCAGGCTGAGACAAAGAGCGAGGCTAGGGGACTTGAGGCTGGACCACAGCGGAGGTGCGGCTGGCCGGCACGCTAAGGACTGGTGCGTGAAATCCGGCGACGGCGGCGAGGCTACCGTCCTCCTCAGTCCAGGGAGCCTCTTTGCAGGCCTGGGGGCACGTAATTACGCCCCCCAACCCCGCAGGCTGGGGCGAGGGGTTCTGAGCCAGCTCAGCTGGCGGGCACCGAGCCCTCGGCTGTGATTGCACGGTCTGCTGGCCCGCCCCTTTCCAGTCCGCTCGTCGCCCACGCAGCCATTCATTCATCCATCCAGTCCCTATCCAACCATTTTTCCATTCGTTCAAGTGTCCTTCCATCCACCTGCTTATCCGTGCCAAGGATCACCGAAATACCAGACCCTGCTCCCTGACTGCCCAGCAGGTTAGTCTCTTGTTTCGCTCTCCTAGACTGCACCCCCCAATCGTGTTTTTCCTCTTAGGCTACTGTCACGCTGGCTCATAGAGGAGGAGCTCACCACAGGACCCCGCTCACACTTGAAATTCGCTGCTCAGCGATGGATGCCCTGACTCCTCACTACATCTTCTAAGCCCCCACCTCCTTTTAAAGCCCCCTTTAAAGGTCCCAATCCATCCTACACCCCACCCCACCCGTTTTATAATTGCATACTAGGTGGGCCTGGCGTGCTTTCTCTCTGGTCCTCCCTGAAGCCTGGAGGCACCTTCTTTGTGAGGGCAGGCACAGGCTTCACTTCGTTCTCCTGCAGAGTGCACCTCTCCTCAGCCCCTGTCCTGGCAGGGGTGCCTCCTTCAGCACAGGGGCACTACCAGTGCCCTAGTGGCTTGCAAGACACTCCCAACCCTGTCACTGGTATGTTGCCAACTGGGAAACTAAAGAAATAGCTTCCCAGGCAGGCACTGCGGTACATGTTTGTAACCCCAATACCTGGGAGGCTGGGGAAGGTACATTGATGAATGCAAGTTTGAGGCCATCCTGAGCTACACTGTGAGTTCAAGGCCAGCCTGAATTACACAGTGAGGCCTTGTCTCAAAAAATTAAATAAACATAATCAATATGAATGCCCAGAGCATTAGCACAGGCTGTTCCCTCAGCCTAGAAATCAGCGTTTTTATAGTCAGGCTTAGAGACCACGACCATGGTGCATCTACAGTCCCCCAGGTTCCTTAAGACACCCCCTAAAGAGCTGACCTTTCTATCAGAAATGAATCCCCAAGGCTCAAGTAGCCCCAGCTCCTTGCTGGACTCCAGTTGCCTTTAAAATGAGGGGCTGCTCAGTATCTATCTTCAATGCCAGGGTCACTCAGGACTGAGGATGTGGGGTGAACCAGTAGTAGGGCCTCTGTGAGCATTACTAAGCCTGGCAACAAAGAAGCCCAGATTACCTCTGAGCACCACCACTCCAACCATAGATAGACCCTTAACTGCTGGCACATCCCACCTTAGCCACCTCCTTGTGCCCCTTCTCCCAGAGGGCAGGGACAGGCTTCCCTCTCCTTGCTTCTAGGTGATCAAAATCCTCCCAGCCAGGTCCCTTGCTCTGAGGTGACCAAGCTCTCTCTTGAACCTTCTAGTCAGTTGGAATAGCTTCTAAGGTGCCATATGGTTTACTTTTATGTATTTTGTAGGTATTTTTGTCTGTCTCTCTCCTTGGAGCATCCTCCACAGCTGGAGTGGTACCCGGTACATGTTCCATGAGTATCTGGTGAAGGAGTGAGTGAGGATGAACCATCTCCTCTACCTAGGAGTCTAACCCAGCCCAGGGTTCCTCTTCAAACTGAGAGTCCCTGTGGTGAAAACAGTAGGGAGGGAGAGTGAAGAGCCTCTGCTAGGACAGGGTACATGACTTCACCCAAGTCACTCAGTGAATACCCTTCATGGATCCTGAGGACGTATACTAGGGTAGAGATGGGTGAGATGGTGGTGGGGGCTTGTCCCAAAGGAAAGCAGAGACTTCCATCTGCCCTAAGGGCCTCTCCTGAGATTCCTGGAGCCCCCCCCCATGGGAGCACTGCTGTGGCAGAAGGTTGTGATAACATCAGCCATTAGGTAGATGGACACTTTACCTGATACCTCAGTAAGCATTATAATTAGGTCAAGTAATAATGGTCAAGATCTGCCCACCTCAGAGAGAAAACCGAGGTTTAGAAAGGGTAAAGAGTTTGCCAAGGACATGCAGCAGGACATCCTATTCCAACTGACTAGAAGGTTCAAGAGAGGGCTTGCTCATTTCTGCCCAGCACAGTGCCTGCTATGCAGTAGTCCACTCTGTATTTATTATGAATGGGGGGAGCAGTGTTACCAAGATTCACACATTAATGAGCCTGGTCCCCTTACCATTGGGGTTGTCCCAACAGACCCTACTGGCAGGATCATGTGGAGTCATCGTATGGTACTGGACACATAGCACAAATGACGTGACTGTCAGGGAAATGACCAGCAGAGGAGGCTGGCAGTCTTCCCATTCCCCCAGGACCTGTCCTGGCCCAGAGGAAGGGGAGAGTTCAGTGTGGTGCTACGGCTGCTTACTGGCTTCAAACCCCTGATGCTTCCAGGCAAAGTGTGGCTGTGCACAGGAGGCCGTGCCACGTGTACCTTTTGCTTTCCTGGAGCTATTCGAGTAAATATCTGCTTTCATGCAAACTGTGTCCACTGGGGAGGAGGCTGGAGACTTCAGGGAGGGGACAAGCCATGGAGACTGCCAAGAACAAGGTTCACCAATGCCTACCAGGGACAGGTTAGCTAAGGGCCACCAGAAGGGGACAGGTCAGTATTACTGAGACCCAAACCAAGTTCAGATTCAGCCCTGGGCTGTCAGTCTCAGGCTGAAGTCTGCAGGCCTGGGATTAAAGATGGGCTAGTGTTTCCCCCCACCCTCTCTTTTTCTGCTTTGGGGCTGGGCATGCTAAGATGTATTCTCCACACTCTTTATTGAGTAGTGAGGCAACAATTTTGAATCTCTGTGTATCTTCCTCTCTCCATCAGTCACCCTCCTCATTTCAGAAACTAGGTGACTTAAGGTCCAGACAATGGACTTGCTAAGGTCACATACTTGAGTGTAGCAGAAATATTCACCCACTGGTTTGGTAAATATTTACTGAGTACCTACTATGACTGTTCTCTGTGTTGAGAATTCAGAGCAAGGAGCAAGACAAGACTTCCATTTTAGTCCCAAGACAGACAAAAGCCAGAATGAATAAGTGACGTACAGTCATGTGATCTGTTCTGAGAAACACATTGCTGGCAATTTTATTATTGTGCAAATACCATAGAATGTCCTCATGCAAATGAAGACAGCTACAAATAACACTAGGACATATAATCTTATGGAACCACTGTGGTATGTGGGGTCCATCATTGGCCAAAATGTTGTATCATACATGACTATAGTATGTTCCATTTAAGTGAGGCATGCTATCGAAAGATAAAGCTGGGATAGGGTCAGAGAAAACTAGGGAAAGGGTTTACATTGGATGGTCAGAGAACACATACCTGATATCAGAGTTGAAAGACTAAGGTGAGGCATGAAATACCTGGGGGGAAAGGTGAGCAGGTAGAAGGACCAGCAGGTGCAAAGGCCCTGAGGCAGGACCCAGGCTTGTGGCTGGAATGAAATGAGCAATATGGCCAGAAGACATCGGAGCAAAGAACAAGGGGTCACATTGGTAGAGTCTTGTATAACAGTATAAAGATTTTTGTTTTTTATAGTGAAACATAGGTTCTCTGCAGTGTTTAGAGCAAAGGTAGATACCTTCCCTAGGTCCTGATAGTACCCCTAACTGCCACAATAAGAATGAATGTGTGATTCCGGCAGAAGCAGGGAAGCCAGTGAGGTGGCCCTGCAGTGGGCTATTTGGGCAATGCTGGGACTTGGCCAGGGTGAGGCAGGTAAGGAAGAGCAAGATTCTGGGTTTACTTTAACGGTGGAACTAACAGGATTAGCAGACGTACCTGGCCTGAGCAACTCACTTGGAGGGTGTAGCTGCTATTCCTCACTGTTCATACCCTGGGGAGGTGGACAGCAAGGGCTCTGAAGGGGCAGCCCCTCACCCCTCAACTTGTTCATGACCTTTATGCCAGTTGGTCAGCTACAAACTGCCCAAGGGACCCCATTTTTACTCAGTGTGCTGGGAACCGTGCCCTCAGTTACATTTCCCACCTGCTGGATCCCTAATTTATGTGCAGCCAATCTGGGGGGAGGGTGGAGGGAATAATGGGGAAATGCTGCCAGCCCTCCTTCCCGGTAGGATCTGGTTTGGTCTCCCAGATCAGTGAAGCTAATCTATTGCACAAAATTCCTCCGGTACATGTTTCCGGAGCACCCATTTTATGTTGTTCGAGGTGCTGGGGCATCAGTGAACAAGCAGTCTCTTGCCTTGTGGGGCTAGCATGGGCATTCAACAACTACAGTCTTGTGCCCATTTGTCTTTGTTGCAGCTCTGAAGGAGGTGTGCTACCAACCCTTGAGAAACATGCTGTCCTTTGAAAGCAAAGAACTTCATATTCCAGCCAGTGGGGCCAGCAGGGGCCATAAGAATATGAATATCTAAGTTCGCTTAAGTTTCTGGAACATTTTCAAATAGCCTTCATGCCCCCAGCCCCACCCAGGTCCTAGGGGCAGCAATGGAGGGTGAGCAGCGTCCGGGATTCTCCGCATGGGTTCTGGCCAGGATCCTAGCAGAAGGGCTGCTCTGGCGTCTACCTCTCCTGCCTGGGGTGTGCTGGGGGGGGGGCATTATCTGCCCTGGACTAGGGTCTACCCAGAACGCTGGTGCTGGGCCAGGAGCAGTGATTTTCCTGCTTGCTTTTGATCTGAACAGCCTTTGATCTCCTGTCTGTGGTTTTTCCCTGCCATCTGTCTGTCCAGCCTTCTTTACTAGCCTGTGGGAGGCCACAAATGAGCTCAGGACAGCTCCAGGCTCACACAGGACAGAGGCCAAGTCCAGGGCTCTTCAGCCTCAACTGTGGGACTATGTACACCAGATGTGGGCTACAGGAGGAGGGGTCCTGCTGCAAGTCTGTGGCCTTACCTGCTTGCATGGTTACCCGGCAGTCAGTCAGTCTCAGTCTCTGTCTCTGTGTCTGCCTCTCTCTTCATCCCTCCCTCCCTCTCTCCTCTCTGTTGGTTTTCCAGACTGGGTCTTGCTATGTAGTTCAGGCTGGCCTTGAACTCATTTTATAGCTTAGACTGGCTTCAAACTCAGCAATTCTGCTTCAGCCTCCCAAGTTCTGGGATTACAGGTATGCTCCACAACACCCAGCTTTGAGTAGCCTTTCTCCTGAGTGGTCCAGGCAGTCTTTCATTTTCCACCGTGGGTCTTAGCAGGCCCTCCCCTGGCACTGTGCTCGCCTCCCTTTCTCGGTGCCAGTGTGTGAGTACACTAGAAGCCCCTGAGCAGGCGTGGTAGATGCAAGTGGGGAGAGGCTGGTGGAGGGAATACTGAGGAAAAGAGAAGAGGGCTGAAGAGCTGGGAAAGAAGAGAAACCTGAGATAGCGAAAGAGAGGAAGAGGAAAGCAGATGAAGGAGAGAGGAAAGGAAGAGGTAGGGAGAAAGGAGAAAAGGGGTGATAGATTTACTGGGGGAGGTGCCAGAAGAGAGGACTGAGAGAGGTGAGCAGGGGCCTCCTCTGGGCCACTGCCCTGCCCTGCATTCTCTGGCAGTCCTCAGTCTGGAAGGCACCTTAATTCCTGGCTGTGACAAGGGAGTCTGTCAGCCACGGCATCAACTAAGCCACATGACTGCTTAGGGCCCAGCAGGGCCTATAGGCATCATTTTTGCCCTTGCTCCTGTTTCCAGGAGTCAAACGTACTCTTTGGCCCGGGAGCCACCATGAAACTGAGGACAGTCTTACAGCTGAGAACCAATCAGTCTTCCATCCCAGCTATAGACTGACCTATGACCTCTGCCACAGACTGACCCTTTGCCAAAGCAGCAGCCACATTCCGACCTTTGACCCTAGGCAGTCTTAGCCCTCCCCATCCTGGCCACAGACTGCCCTCTACCCTGCCATACAGACTTCTGACCCCAGACACAGTGGCCAACCATAGACCTGTGCCCTGTCACATCCTGAACCCGGGTGCTGGTGGAGACACGCCTTGGAGATCCTCCCAGGGACACATTCCACCAGGCCACCAGGGACCATGAGAGAAGGCCAGAAGAACCCCAGCACAGCACCATCCCCCCATGTGGCCCACATAGAGGCCACAGAACCAAGGAGCCTGATGCCGCTAACACCTTCTCAGGACAGAATTCAGCCACAGCGGGTGGGGACAAGCTGGGGCCAAGGCTGGCCCTCTGACCTGCTCCAGACTGGGCAGGCAGCCAGACACACGTGGATACACTCAGCACAAAACATATCCAGCCAGACCCTAGTTCACATGCACACATCTACAGCACAGGCCTGACTCCACACCACAAATCACAGGCCCCAGACACATACCTAAACACAACCAGACATGTACACATGGGCTGGCCCCCTGGGACAGCTGCTTCTCCTCATCCAAAGTCACTGACCCCAGTACCCAAGGATGAGTGATGACAACTCCTCCTCCTCCTTCCTTTTCCCTTACCCTTCCCTCCTCTTCCTCCCCCTCCTCCTCTTCCTTCTCCTTCCATGAGGAATCAAGGTAACTTAGGAAAACACCAGACTAGGACACCAGGCCCAAGTCCTGCCTGTGCCTCTGAGGGCAGCCACAGCCATTCCTACAGCTCTGGTGGCTTCTGCCTGCTCCTTAGAAGGGATACAAGGAAGACAGAGCACTACTGGCTCCCCCATTCATCTTACAGAGAGGGCTAATGAGGCCTGAGGCCCTGGCCACATACTGCTGAGGTATCTTCTGCCTTCACACATCTTTTTTTTTTTCTTCTTCACACATCTTTTGTTCCCCAATTCCAGGCAGCCTCACAGACTGGGGTCCCTAGGCTCCTGGGTATCTCTGGGAGGCTCAACCATTCGAGTGACCTCTCCAGCTCAGCTTAGATTTCCATATGCCTCTTCCTCCCTGGACGTGTGACGCAGGCTTGCTGTCCCTGGGCCTCTCCTGGCCCCAGGCAGGGACCCTAAAGTCTGACTTTATCTCAGTGGCAGCTGCAGCCCCTGCCTGGCTCCACACTGGTGATGGTATGCCCTTTAGAACAACTTAGTCAACTCCATCTTGCTAAGGGAGACCCAGGACCCTGCCTCAATTTGTAATCTGCAGAATTACAGACAAGACTGTGTTGCCCTTATATGTTCACTTTGACTCCAGGAGGCTTAGTCCAACCAGGCAACAGGATATGGAGCCTAATACCAGAATGACTAAGGTCGCTGAGACCCTCTAAACCTCCACATTTCTATCTGTAAGCGGTGAGGGCTCAATCCCTTCAGCTCCATGGTGAGGTGGGGTGGTGGCAAGAATGCTGGGGGAACCCAGCAGGCTGCTCAGAGCTGTACCTGTGTTCTCCTAGGGGAGTGGCAAGTTGGGGCACCATGGAATGGAAAACGAGTCTACAGAGATCACTTCTGGAAGAATGGAGAGGAGACTGCTGATCAAAACTAACCCTTGGGCTGAACGTGATGACACATGCCTATAATCCAAGGACTCCGGAAGGTCGAGGCAGGGGGATCACAATTTCAAGCACAGACTGGGTAACTGAGTGAGACCCTGTCTCAAAATGTTATAAAAAGGCTGGAGACAGATCAGTGATAGAATGCTTAGCTTGTACAAGGTCCTGGGTTCAATCACCAACACCACAAAAAAGAAAAATTAAATTTGGGCCTTAGAGGTCGGCAGTGGGAGGAACACTCACTGTCTGGCTATGTGACTTTCCACTGCATGAGTGAGTATGTGCAGCAATGATGGTGACTACTGTTCCAGAGCTTTCCTGCCCTGTTTGGCTTTATCCCAGAGTCCTCTGGTGGGAACAGGTGACTGCTAGGGAAGGGGTCAACTAGTACAGCAGTCCTTGAGGGCAAGTGTCTGTAGCCCACTTGACAGACATGGAAACTGAAACTCACAGCATAGAGAGGGGCACAGGCCTGGTTACTCCGTAGAGTTTGAGCCACTGCCCTAAGGACCTTAAAAGTTTCCTGACTTGTAAGGGTGGGAGAGCATGACACTCCCCCATCAGCCACCAGTGCAAGTCCAGCTCTATCCCATCTAGCTGAGTCCCTGCACAGCTCCGCACCCTCTCTGGGCCCGTTTCCAGAGCTAAGAGGGCTAGCACTGCCTCTCTCACAGAGGTGCTATGGGAGGGGTGGAGAGCAGCCTCCTACACTGTGAAGTCTGGAAGGGACGTGGAAGGCCACACTGAAGTCTCTCCCTCAATACAGAAAGCGCTTGGTCAGAGGAAGGGGATCCTGAGCTCAGCATGGGAGACCAGATGGCTGTGAGAGCGTGTTCTGGTTCCTTCAACACAGACTGGCAGGACCAGGAGCCAGGCAACCTTAGTATATCCCAAAATTGGTTCTGTACTCTCACAATGGAAAGGCTATGTGTCCCTTGCCTCCTTTTTTGAGACAAGGTCTCACTATATAGTTCAGGCTGGCCTTGAACTTACTATATAGTCCAGGCTGGCCTCGAACTTGCAGTGATCTTCCTGCCTCAGCCTCCCCAGTACTGGGATTACAGGCATGTGCCACCATGCTCAGCTTGGGGGACCCTTAGGTGATCCCAGCATCCCATTCAGTGTCCCCCTGAACCCACACAAGAGCTTAATCCCCAAAGTCATACGGTATTTTTTGTTCGTTTGTTTGTTTGTTTGGTTTTTGTGGTACTGGTGATTGAACTCAGCATTTTCATACTAAGCTACATCCCCAGCCCTTTCTTAAAAATTTTAATTTTGAGATAAATTGCTAAGTTTCCCAGGCTGGGCTGGAATTGTGCTCTTTCTGCCTTAGTCTCCCTGAGTGCTGGGATCATAGGTGAGTGCCACCAAGCTTGGTTGTGTAATGGTATTAACATGGCAGAAATTTAATCCCACTATGGGGTTCAGAGGGGCCTCTGGGAAGTCATTATTTTAGATTAAGTTATTAGGATTGATCCCATGATCAAATTTATAAGGAGCAGGAGAGAGACCACATGGATACATGATGGTGTAATGTAGTGCAGTAGAGTACCTGCCAGGATTCTCTGCGCCTTCAGACTCCGTGTGGGCTAAAGAAGCCAGCTTTGGGTATTTCACTACAGTAAGAAAAAGCAGACTTGTGGAATACAACTCCCCAAACCTGTGGCAAGACACCAATTCACTTATTTCTGTGTCTCAATTTCTTCACTTTTAAAATGGGAAGACATCAGGGCTTGAGTCATGCTGAAGATGAACAGAAACTAGTCACTATGGGGTTTGCCATGTTGTAAACCCTCAATAAATGTTAGCCCTGGTGATTAGCCTTCCCTCCTTGTCCTTAGAAAGATAGGAGTTTTCAATCTCTGGAGCAATTGTCAAATTCTAATTTGACAGTGACAGTCTGAACACTGAACTTGGAAATCCTACTTGCTTGTGCGGGTAGGCCAAAGGCCCACCCATGCTGTCTGCAATGTTGTCCCCAACAAGAGCTGTGGGCTACCAGTGCCCTATCTCCACATGATCTCCCAAGGGCCCCATGAAACTGGGGTTCAGAGAGGGAGCCGAGGAAGGGTGGAAGCAACAGGAAGACAGATTTCACCTCCATATAAGGAAGAGCTTGCTAACAGGCAGAGCTGCCCAGAAATGGAAGGAGTGAGCTGCAATGGGCGGTGGTGAGCAGCCCAAGACCGAAGGCATGCAAGCAGAAGAGGGTGGACATGATTGAGCACTGGGACGCTCCACGGTAGACCACTGGCAACTCTAGTCCTGTGACTTGACCAAGGCCAGATGAGCAGGAATGGAATTCTACAAGGTCAGAGCCAGAGGCCAGATCAAGGTATTGCTGCTCTGCATTCCCATGTAAAAGCAGGGAACTGGAGTGAGAGGCCAAGCCCCTCCCAGACCACAGGGTATTAATTTTTAGAGCAAGAAATACCTAGTTTTAGTTTTTAAAAAGCCATTAGGTACACAGAAGGGGGGGCTTCACATCCCCCTCCTCCTGTGATAACTGCTGCCAATATTTCCTTGCAGTCTCTTCCGTGTGCCTCAATTTTGGTTAGAAATCCTGATAGGCTTTACTTATTTTTTTGATTGATATATAATCCACATACTATAAAATTCACTCCTTAGAGGCCTGGGGATATGGCTTAGTGATAGAGTGCATGTTTCGTATGTATAAGACCCTATCTTTGATCCTCAATATCACACACACACACACACACACACACACACACACACACACACAGATCACCCTTTAAAGTGTGCATTTCAGGACTGGGTGTGGTGGTGCATGCCTGTAATCCCAGCACTCGGGAGGCTGAGGCAGGAGGATTGCTGTGAGTGCTACACAGTGAGTCCAAGCCAATCTGAACTACACAGCGAGATCCTATGTCCAGAGAGAGAGTGAGAGAGAAGGCATTTCAGTAGTTTTTGGTATACTCACAGAGTTTTGCAACTAATACTGCTATCTGACTCTGGTATATTTTTATCCTTGCCCAATTAGCAGTCACACCCTGACCCTGGCCCTTGGCAACTGCTCACCTGCTTACTGTCCCTAAGAACGTGCCTTCTCTGGACAGCTCATGTGAGTAGAATCACAAGTTCTATGGCCTTTCACACTTGGCTCTGGTATAGTTTTAATGTACAGTTTTCAAATCCTGTCTTCACTAGCATTACATATGACCACCGTTTCCAAATTGGTGCCAGTTCTTATAATCAAGTTCATGTTTAACGTTTGTATACCATGGGGGTTGTTTTTTTGTTGGTTTTGGTTTTGTTGGTTTTGATTCTGTACTAGAGATTGAACCCAGGGCCCTTTTAATTATTATTAAATTGTGAGATGGTCCCACCTGAATCACTAAGTTTTCCAGGCTGGGCTGGAACTGTGATCCTCATACCCTAGCTTCCGAGAATGCTGAGATTACACATGTATGCTACCACACTTGACTACCATGGGGATTCTGACCACAGTGTGTTCAACCCTCTGGTGATCACTGCCTTGTTCAGGCCCCATTATTGCTTAGCCAAACCAGAGCAGTGGCCTCCTCCCTATCCTTATCTTTGCTCCCTTCAGTGCTTTGAACAGCCAGCTGGAGCCCATTAAATGAAAGTCAGATCATATCCCTCCCTTCCTCGGAACCCTCTCTGGGTTCCATCTTGCATGATACTCACAACCAAGCTTACACTACAGCCTATCATCCCCTGTGCTTCTGACCTCTGCTACCTCTCCTCATCTCTTCTCACCCCCTCCCTCCTCTGGTCCAGCCACTCTGGCCCCACTCACTCCCCAAACACTCCAAGCGTGGCCCTGCCCCACTCCCTTTCCACTGGCTGTTACTGCTCCTTGGAAAATGCTTCTCACATCTGCCCAGCAACCCAGACTCTATGCTTGTGGGCCCCCTTTCTTTTTCTTCATCATACTTATCACCCAATACATCTGTCTGTTGTCTGCCTTCCTCCTCATTAAAATGGCAGCTCAGTCGTATGTTGTCTTATTCACTGTGTATCCCAGCACCTAGCACGGAGCTGCAGCTCTGACTCTTTGGGCTGTTTCCAATAAAATCAGCAATGTAAAAGAAGCAAAGGTAAAACCCAAGTGCCCTGTAGAGCATGTTATACACTGGCAACCCTCTGCCTGTGGGCACGTGCAGTGTAATCACACTATGCCTTTTGTTGACTCAGCCGGCATTTTCAAATCAGGAGACATTACATACAAATCCAGATTCCTGCTGCTGGAGAAAATGCAGCTCTGGTCATGTGGGGCTGCAGGCCCATGTGACCGCCATGAGCTATGCCAGGGGGTACAGGGCTTTGCCGTTCACAAGCTTGGAAGGTGAACACTGGTCTCCCCTCAGAAATAACCACAAGGTGATACCTCTTTTGGGGAGACCGTAGGCCTCACCTACTGCAGCTGCTTAATATGACAGCCCTGAATCCTTTTATTCCTCTACAGGGCTCTTCCTAGGCACACCAAGTTCTCTGATAGCCCATGCAGCTTCCAGCTCCTGTGCTTGGTCTCTACTTCATCCTGTCTTCCGAGGGCCTCGTCTCACCCCTGGGGATCCACTGAAACACCCACCATTGCATCTGTGTGCACCACTCCCCTACACGGCTCCATTTGGCCATGAGCTGGTAAGGGAGGGCCCTGCACAGTGCCCAGCAAGCATGCAGCAGGCCCTTGGTCAGATTTGTGAATGGGGTGCACTCACTAGAGGCTGGGAGGAGCTCATAGTCTGATCCAGGCGACATTTGGTGCCACCACCTGCTTCTTAAGTCACTGTGTTCCAGGGGCCTGGGGACACAGAGATGCAAAACCTGGGGAAGCTGGCTGTGGTGGGGAAAGCCGGGGGGGTGGAAGCAGCAGCCAAGCTGCCCTGCTACTGCAGCTGGGCCTGTGTACACATGCCTGTGTGTGTCTGCAGCAGGACGCAGGACTCCATACTGGCCATGTCCAGGGCCCCCCAAGGCCTCAGTCTCCTGACCTGTGTGCAGGGCTCCCCTGATCATGGGCCTCTCTCAGGCCCCACAGCCCAGCCCTGCCTCCCTACTTTTCCGGGTACTGCGGCCCTGCCTTCCCATCCATCAGGATTTTGCTGCATTCCTGTGAGTCATTCTCCAAACAAACCG
>PVJX010043310.1:0-13784 GCA_004027295.1 Dolichotis patagonum
TATCATCAAGTATGATATAGTCAAACAAAACAGGATAACACCATTCCAACTGATGATTGAAAACTTTGAAAGACTTCGAAGCTATGAGATGGGGACTCATGCTTACCATAAAGTCTTATATACTCTTATCAAATCTCATATTAGGGAGACTATATGGTATTTACCCTTGTGAGTTTGGTTTATTTCACTTAAGAGAATGATCTCAAGTCGTGTCCATTTATCTATAAATATCTCGATGTGATCATTCTTTATAGCTGAGTAGTACTCCATTGTATAAAAATGCCACAACTTTTTTATCCATTCCTCAGTTGATGGGCACTTAGGTTGTTTCCAAGATCTGGCTATTACAAATTGTGCTGCTATAAACATGGGTGCTTCACTGCATCATATATCACTGTGGTATGATGTTTTCAGTTCTTCTGGGAATATGCCTAGAAGCGGAATAGCTGGGTCAAATGGGACTTCCATACCCAGCTTTTTGAGGAATCTCCAGATTGACCTCCACAGTGGTTGCACCAGTCTACACTCCCACCAACAGTGTAGAAGGGTTCCTTTTTCCCCACAGCCTCTCCAACACTTGTTGTTGGTAGTGTTTTCTATCTTGGCTATTCTTTCTGGAGTGAGATGGAATCTTTGATGTAGATCTGGTTCTGAACATCAGCTAATGTGGCTGAATGTTAATGAGCAAGAGAGAGGCTCCCAGAGGGGTGGAGGATGTAAAGAGGACAGGTTTGAGGTGTTTAAGGGCTTGTTAAGGATTTTGCATTTCATCACAAACCTCATGAGCCCAATATGGGTTTACCTAAAGGATGCCCTGAAACAAAGATTGGAAACAATTTATTTGGGAAACAACCTAGAACATTTAAGGCACAATCAAAAGATATGGTAAATGTTTACATTTTTTAATTCTTTCATTACAGTAAGACACAGTGCCATTAATTCCCTTCAAAATACTCTCCCTCACTTCAAACACACTTGTGCCCCCCCCCCCCGCCATTGCTCTTGTCACTTTCTGAAGCGCTTCTGGAAGTCCTCTTTAATGAATGTCTTTAGTTGCACAGCTGTGGTTACCTCAATGTCCTGAGGATCCAGTGAATAAGTAAGGACATTCTTTAACGTCTTCACAAGCCTGCCTTGTTGGTGTGTGGCACTCAGCAGCAGTACTTGTCACATTTTTTTAAATCACATCTCATGAAGACACTCCCCAAAAAGGATTTCCAGAACTGCTTTGGAAAGTGGTTAGAATGATGGGATAAGTGTGCTGAAAGCAAAAAGCAGTATCTTGAGGGAAATTAATGACAGTGTGTCTTTCACTGTGATAAAACTTTTAATTTAAATGCTCACTGTATATTTTGAGCACATCTCCTAAAGTGGGGGATGAAGAAGTAAGACAAGGAAGCCAGGCAAGCCAATAAGAGAGTCCTTAAGGAGTGTAATGGGCAGTTAGACCTCAGTGCTGGAAGAGACCCTGTGGAATACCGAACCAAACTTCAGAAGATTCTCACTGGGAAGTGAGAACAGTGGACATGTATCCACCAGCTCTCATGTCTATGTGTTTGGGAGCTGCTTTTTCAGTATTAAATGTCACTGTGGTATAAGATAAATAGAAGCCTGTAGTCAAAGAGTGTCCCTAAACAGGTAGTCACTCATGCATAAATACTCCAGTTTGATGGGAAATTTCCTGGTTGAATACTGAAAGTCCCTCATCCTAAGAATCCCTACCAGCTACCTACTGTAATGATTGTCATCCTGCTTCAGAAACTACCTACAGGTGATCTATGAATTAGGCCAAGGACAAATGGGTAGGGAATTGATGCCACCAACAGATTCTATAACTAGGCAGTCATGGGGCAGGAGGAGAACGAAGAAGCCAAGCCATGCCCACCTGTGAGCCAGAAGCAGCCAGGTGGGCTGGGAGAAGAACCAAGAAGCTAAGCCATGCCTTCCTGTGAGCCACTGACAGTTGTGGGCCAAAAGGCGAACCAAAAAGCCAAGTCATGTCCTTCCATGAGCCAGAAGCAGTCATGTAGGCCAGTATGAGAACCAAGAAGCCAAGCCACACTCTCTTGTGAGCCAGACAGCGTGGAGGGCTGGGAGAAGAGTGCTCCCTTCTGCCATAAACAACTGGCTGAGATGCTAGCAACTCAAGTAAAAAAAAAAAAAAAAAACCTCAACGCTTATATTGTTTGACTCTGTACGCCTAAAACCGGTAGTCTGAGCATCTATTCAGAGGATAATAATATGCAATATATCTTGTTTTTTAAATCCAGTATTGTTTTCACTCTTTTGTTCTGTTTTATTGTTTTGTTTTATTCCTTTTAAAATAAAAAGTTTTTTTAAAAAAAAAGACTCTACAACTATACCCTGTTCACATCCTGAAATATCAGTAGCATTAGGTTACCAAGAAGATAGAATCAATGATGACCGATGTACTGAGCACTGCCCAAGATTATTAAATTGACATTAAAATTTCCAGGGTCAATACATGTTATTGCTTGTGATATTATATCTTTCTTAGTTTTCTATTGTTGCTGTAACAATTTACCACAAACAGTGAATTCAAACAATAAAAGCTTACCATCTTGTGGCTCTAAAGGTCAGAAATCTAAAAGAGCTCTAGAAGTCATTTACCCTCCGTAAATGGGACAATCAATTTCCTGGCTGTTGCCCTAGAGTCCTTCATTGTTTGGTTTTTGACCCCATATCATTTCAGTTTTTGCTTCTTTTGGCTGATGTGGCTGAATGTTAGTGAACAAGAGAGGGGCTCCCAGGGGGGTGGAGCATGTTGGGAGGACAAGTTTGACATGTTTGGGGTTTGTTAAATATTTTGCATTTCATGACTTTTGTGTTCCTATCTCTCTCTTACGAAGACTCTTGTGATTGCACTGGACCACACTAATAATGCAGTATAATATTTTTACCTTAATATTCTTAGTTCAATCACACTGGCAGAGTCTCTCATATAGTAAGGTAATGTATTTACTAGTCTCAAGGACTAGAACATGGCCATCTTGAGGGTAAGGGTGGTACTAATCTGCCTCTCACAACATTCTTGATTCTAAGGTCTAAATAATGGTACATTAATTTAGTAGATTAGTGAGGGATAGGGAACCACTCCTACCTTAAATGTATATTTGTAATGTGTACCCTAATTTTAGAAATATTAAAGTGTAAAAAACTGCACATCTAGGGATAGAAGGTCCATGATAATCTAGTGAGTAGAACTGGAATTTTATAGAACCTAGGAATGAATGCATTTACTCATACAAACTTTGCATATTTAGTAGGTCAAGTTCCAGAGGCAAGTGGTGCAGTGCAGGAAAAGACAAACCCCTTCCTCATAAATCTTACATCCCGGCGGGAAAGGCAAACAATATGCTGTTCCACAGGAAACAGCAAGAAAGCAAAGTTGGAGAGAGGGTGTCATAGGACATGAAGCAGAGGGTCTAGGTCAGGCAGAGTGAGCCAAGGAAGCACAGGAGGCAGCATCAGAGCAGAGACCTAAAGGAAGGAACAGGATTGAGGCAGAGAAGCTCCATCATAGGACTGCGAGCCAGGAAGCAGTCTGACCCCAGAACATTTGTCTGTTCCACAGGAGAGAGAGAGTCTCGAAGCACTAATGTCCCACTCTGAAGCCATATGCTCCTTAGGGACCATTAACTATCAAACTTGGCAAAGAATAGAGTCTTTTTCTCTTTTTCTCTTTTTCTTAAGGTTATATGGAAATTTGAAAGGACAAGAAGAGAAACAAAGTTGAGTGTGAGAAATGTATTGGCCATAAAACTTCATAGCAGAAATGACCACACTATTGCTAAGCTAACCCTGTACCTATGGCTGGCCTTGAGAACCAGGCTGAGATATGACAAAGAAGATGCAATGCTCTCCACCCCTTTCTGTTCCCTTCAAAACTGACCCAGTTATTTTAGAAGCACAACTGGCAAATTTGTTTAATTTGCATTCTCCACATTCTCATATTTCCATCACCTCTAGAAACTCCCTACACCTACCGTCCTGTGACTTTGTCCACGCACCAGCAAAACAAAGCTCTGACAAGCAAGTAACCTCTGTCCCCACATGGGTCAAGGACCATGACCAGTGTCTGCTAATCAAAATCTTATCAAAAGGATTCAGCACCAATCTAAGTCCCTCTGGAGAGAAAAGGAAAAACCATCTGGAAAATCACCAGGACCGTTATGACAGCTACACATTGCCAATTATTAATGGCTCCCAATGTAACAGCCAGACTGCAACAGGAACTCAATTTGTTAGGAAAATGCCAGAGACAACCAATCCCCCAAATGGACGGGCAAAGGCACAAGCACAAAGACTTCCCCCCAGGAGCTCAAAGGTTCAGAGTCTTTAGCTGTAGAGGAAACTCTGGAGGAACTCATTAGTGGTAGGAGGGGGCTGTCTTCAGCTGTAGCTCATGACTAAATCATAGAACACCTTCTTGTTGACCTTGGATTATACATGCAAACAATGCATGCCGACATTAATTTGTAATCAAGGTAGATAAATTTATGTAAACACTATTCAGAGTTACGTAGGGAATAGAAATACGATTTTTTTTGTCTCGTGTTTTCCATGCATGTATGTTTAAAATTGCTCGCCAACATGCCTATGAATCTGAAAGTTATTTTACAAATTATTAAAATGACAAATTATATATATGTAGCTCGACAGCTTAATTGTCATGGATGTTTAGCTCAAACCCCTGGATTTCCAAAGTGAATTTATATGAAACTATTATTGTTAGAATGGTCATTTAAGAATCATATTATTCTATGTATAAAGTACCTTCACCCAAGTCCTGCCAGAAGCAATGAGGATGTGGACATTTATAATTGTATTTGACCTGAATGTGAAACTACAACTGAGAAACCAGGAGATTTTCAGTACCAGTGCAGGCTAAGCTGAATATCTTTCAAGCCATAAATCATAGGTTTGTTGGACAACCTTACAGGTTAAATGATGCAAGCAATTTTAATGCAGACTGGTATGATGCCCACTGGAATGAAATGTGAACCAATACCTACAGGGAGATGTTCATGCTGATCCATGAAGATTTAACCATAAGTCACTCATTAGTGTTAATGGAGCATGACTCTTAAAATTCTAGATGATGCCTTAGGATTTTACTGCCCATAGAAAAGAAGATGAAGACAGCAGCACCCTCTGAGATCTGAGGAACTTGAAGGGAATAAAGTATTTTCACCTATTAGAATTGGAGATAGACCAAAGGCTCAATCTCTACTTTTACTAAACTGCCAATAGAAGATATTTTATGCCAAAACTCATGTGGCAGTCATCATCAAAAATTGCCTTTAGGGATAGGGATGGAGTTTAGTAGTAAAGTGCTTCCCTAATACGTGGGAGGCTCCATGTTTAATCCCTAGCACCATGCAAAACAAAAGATAATCTGTCTTCCACTACAAGAAAGCATTTTGAGTGTTTTCACCATAAAAAGATGAATATTTGATATTTGATATCAATATGTTTAATCTGAATATTCCACAGTGTGTGCATTGTTGAAAGATCGCACCAGATACTATAAATATCCATAAATTTTATGTTTTGTCTGTCATTTTAAAATAAATTTAATTTTTTAAAAACTGCCTTCTACTATGGCTATTGCACCTCCTGTACATGTAGCTAAGCTGTCCAGACAGATATGGAGGCCAATTATTCTGCCTCACATCTTTGGATCTCTCAAAAAATAGCTCAGTGTTGGGGTCATGTTAGCTCCTCAAGGTGAGATGAAAAGGAAAAAGGAGTAAATATATAATATGGTCAACTGTAATCTTGAGTATGAAAAATAACTCCAAGTGGCCATTTGTGGACCACTAGGGGAAAGAACCATACCTCACAAGGAGGTGAGCCCTGCCTGGAAACCAGCGCTGTGTGCGGGCTACTGCTGGAGTGGGGACAGCCACACCCAAGCCTCTCTCTATGAGTCAGTGCCATTCACAGACTGCGGGATGGTGGGGGGAGAACCAGGCCTCACAAGGAGATGGTCCCTGCCTGGAAACTATATCATTTTCATTTTTTTCTTGGGCTGGGTTTTATTCGCTTTTGTTTTGTTTGATTATGTTAAATCTGATGGCATGAGCAGCTATTTAAAAGATAGCAAGACATATTATGGGAGCCATTTTGGATTTTCTATTAGCTTATGTTGAAGTCCTTTATTGCATTCATTGTTTTGTTTTTATTGTCTCAGCTCTATTCTGTTCTATTTGATTTTTACCATGTCTGAAGGTATCTGTAGCTATTTTGAAGACAAGAGGCATTATGGTAACTACTGCTGATTTTGTAACGTTTTGAAGTCCTGTACCACTTACACTAGTTTATCTTGATTGCTTTTATTCTGTTTTATTTTCCTTGGTTTTATCCTCTTTAAAATAAAATAAAAGAATTATTACAAGCAATTGACAGCCCCATGTAAATGAAAAATGTTTCATAGTCATCATTTTGTGGTTCCAGGAAAAGAAAAATAGCCAACATCTTTAGGTAAGCCCAAGTCTAAGTTTAGAAGATACCATGTTGTCATTTAAAATTAACCTTTCTTGAGATGGGCATGGTGGCATACCATGGCATACCAGGTAGCATACCAAGTTCCTGAGTTCAATCTTCATGCCACCAAAATAATAATAATAAAGCTTTCCTAAGCCTAGGTGGAAGACTTCTTGCAGCTTACTCAACTGAGATTAGTGTAATACATGTAACCTTAATAGTGTTTACCCTTGCACTTGCCCAGCTACCAGCAAGACATGACAACTGGGTTTTACTTAACTGTTCTCTTGGATGGCATCCTAGTGAGATAAGATAGAGCAAAGAAATAAGGTCTGAAGGCACACATTTCTAATGAGGGGTGAAGTTAATTGGCATGTGGGCAACAGTACTGATTCCTTGCCAACACAAGTGTCATTAACAAGACTCTAAGCCCCAACAGTGACCTGTCATAGTAATTCACAACTTATTAGGATTAAAAATTATTTTTTGAGAAGGATTGATTACCTAAATTAGATGGTTAGAGATATTAACTTAAATGAGGACTTTGCCACCAATAGACTTCTTCTTCTGCTCTAATAATAGCTACCAGCGCCACAAACAAGGGTAAACATTTTATGTTGTTATTTGCTAAAAACAACCTGGCAAGGTTGAAATTGCCTTCCATGTTTCACAGATGAGGAAACTCAGACAGATTAAATAATTTGTCACAGATTATACACCTATACTATGCAGAGTCAGGAACTAAAACCAACTCTTGGACTCCAAATACTATGTAGTTATTGGGTATACAACACATAAGCTAAAATCTCCTTCTAATTTCATGACACCAGCCTGAACTCTTTCTGTCATTTCATTTGAATCATTTACTAAGGTTCTCTTACTCTGGGGATGGAGAGTTCAGATGGGAATCATATTGACAGCTCAGAATCTGATTTTCCTCAAAACTTCTCATATCTATGATGTAGAATTGTCTTAGTCACTTTCCTCTTGCTGAGATACAATACTCTGTACCCACGACCTAAAGGAGGAGAGGTTTGCTTTGAGTCACGGTTACAGTTCGTGCTCAGATGGCTCCCAGACAAAAATGGCCTGGTTGGAAGGCTCTTTCACATAGAAAAGCTGCTCACATGGAGACCAGGACACAGAGAGAGGAGGAGCTGGGAAGAGGTGCACCCTTCCAAGTCATATCCACAGTGACCACCACAACCAGGCCCCCTGCCTAACAGCACAGTCAGCTACTTTCCTGATAGCACCTCTATCTGTGCTCGAGTCACCCTCCAAACCCATGGGACTTCAGTGGCCACTTTAGATCTAAACCCTAACAAGCACTTTGCAAAAGCATTACTATTAGTATTACTGATATTATGCTACATCACAGAACAGCACTGTAATTTCAAAAGTTGGGCTGAATTTAAAGGATGAACTGAACTTTCCATTAGATCAAATTAACTCAGAGGTGTCAAAAGAGTTGAGCATTCTCAAAAATATCCAAAACTCCAACTTATAAAGTAAAAATGAGCCAAAGAATGCCTGTGTCTTGAAGGTGAACAGACTATTTAAAGGAGGAATTGGGATCTATGTAAAAGAAAAATCCTATGTGTGGAAGATACCTCAACCCACAAGGTCAGCACTTGCTATTATGGTAGCTCTGTGAACATTCTACATGTTCATGTTTGACAATTTAAGATACAGAAAAGTTATTAACAAACAACAAAGTTGAAAACCATTCCAGAACCAGTGGCAATCTCTGTGAGCTAATATTTTAGTACAATTTCTTTCATTTTATAGACAGTTTTCATCTAGTTTATTTCATGTCACAAATATAGCTAAAATTCTCAAGCAGTTGGACAAGATAAACCTATGAGGACTCAGTCTCAACCTTAATATTTTAAAACAATAAAAATTGGTCAGAACATTTTAATGAGAAGCTGACTTTCAGCATACTTGTCAGTTTAAAATTATTGACCCAATGAATCTATGTTTATTCAAATATTAACTGTTATAGAATTCCTCTGGGTTCCTGAGCTGCAAAACTTCATGAATTCCCCTAATGACAGAAAACCCCAGTGAGGATTACAGAATTCTGCAAAGTTGGGAGTAAGTGGAAAGGAAATTAAAAATGGTGAGGAAAGGGACATTAAACAGACTTTGTTCATTTGTTTTAATTAGTATAGCTGAATTTTAATTATCATGATTCTTCACCAGACACTGGTAAATGTGCTGAGGCCACTTTGTAAAGCTAACAGAGCTTTAATACTACAAGGCCTGGTTTAATGTTATTCTTCGTTTCATTTTTTTAAAAGTAACACACAGCTAAAGGAGAATGAATTCAGTAAATTGATGACCATAATCTCCATGAGGGCAAGGATTTCTCAAGCCATTTATTATTCTAGACATTGCATCTAGCATAGCTAATGACCAGTATGAGAATGAATGCAAAAAGCAAATGAACAACTCTTTTTCTTGCTTCCTCAAAAGAGCTATAAAGTTCACAAAGGCAGAGATTATAACTTTTATTTCTTTCTCATACAACAAACAAGAGCAGAAACTAGTCAGTAGGTCATCCTTAGTAAACACATATTCTAGAGAGGAAAATTTTTCACCATCCTTGACTATGAAGCAGAGTAATCTAGATATAACCCAGACAAACTACTGTGTTCCTAGCAACAGTAGTGTCCACAGGAAAAAGGAAAACTATACATGTTAAAAATGGCAGAGTTGTCTACAGATTGCCAGAGAAGTATCTTGCTACTCTCTATGGCAATATATTCACAAGGTTAACATGAGGGTTATAAATGCAAATTGGTAAGGCCACACTCCTTAATCCACTGGGTGTTTCTATGGCTACCTTTTTATGTACTCTTACTTTTATGTAGGTTTCTTTCTATCATCACAGGATTACTTTATCTAGAGATACACAAGTTTGGGGAGTAAAAGACTGCCTCATCTCAGAAGGTCTTCAGATCCTACCACACTTCCAATAAAATAATATCAAACCAGTAACTAAACCCTAGCACGATTTTTCAGGATGCTTGTAATGTAAACCCTATACCAAAAATAAGCCTCAGTTAAGATCATCAGCCAGATGGACACATTCAGTGTATCCGTTGCAACACATGACAGATGTATTTAATTATAAATAATATTGTTATATAAGTAAATATAAATACCTTTGACATTAATGCTTAAAATAAATGATAAATATACATTATAATTAAGTATTTGTAAACACCCAAGTAAACATCTTTGGACAAGAGGCAAACACCTATGTAAACAGATGAATTTGAGACTTATTGGCAAATTACCAAGCAGAGTACAGACACAATGCATGAATAATGTGCATGCTTAAAAACAAATTGATGTGGTTGTGTCTAATATGAATCTCCATAATTCAATATGTCATGTGTTGTAATGGATGTACCTAATATAGTCATATGAAATAAAGAAATTTTTTCTGAATTTGGGGACCTTTTCTCATCACTTTTGTGTGGGTCATTGTTCTTTATTTTGTTTTTAAATTATGTTTTATTAATTTTATTGGTACATTTTAGATATACACAATGATAGCATTCATAATAGCGAATATGTACATGATATATCTTGGTTCTTCTTTATTCCCCGATTCCCTCGCTTCTCCTCAATCCCTCTTCCCCTTCTTATTTACAAAATCCTTGTTTCCACTTTTCCCTTCTAATCTCTTTTTCTCTTTTGCCTTCCTTCCTTCCTTCCTTCCTTCCTCCTCACTTGTTCCCCTTCCCATTTGAACATTTTCTTCCTACTTCACAATATCTATTATACATTTTATGGGCCATCTTCCTTAATTACCATCATTTTGTTGCCACACGTGTCCTGTAAATCTTCAATTACACTTGCTTTAATGGAAACTTTGTGAAACCTCACCTGCAAGCGGTCGTGACGTTGGTGAAAAACTCACATGATGAAATCACTGACAGCTGTATTGCCAGGGTACTACAATCAGGCTACATGGACAAGAAGTAGTCATTTAAGGAGGACTCCGTTGTTGGACATTAGAGATTTGAGCCAGTTGTTCTACAGGAACTAGAATCATGAGAAATTTTGGCCAGAATTCAGGGATTGGAGAATTATGACAATGTTCCAGAAAAATGACATGACTGTATTTGACTAAATGCAGTTTCTCATGCATGAATAATTGAATAAATATAAATTATTACACATGAATAAATAGTATGCATGTATAAACAGGAGATAAATGGGAGGTCTGTCACAGTTCCATACCTGTTTGCCTCCCTATTTATACACAAATTAATAGTATGCAACAGTATGAATAAATGTAGATGTTGTATATGAAAAAACAAGACATTGCCTGAAAATAACCTACTGGGGCTTTTGGAGCAAAAATTAATGTAATTCCATTCTTATTTCTAAGGAGATATGGTACCGCTGCACCATCTGACTCCTGATTTGATTATTTCCATAACCTACCTGGCTCCTTCATTTTATCATCACTTAATCCTTAAGGTACTTAATTAATTCAAAATATTGTTTGGTTGAATTTGCTGTGGGAGATCTCAGGCCTCATCCTCAGCCAGATTCCAGACACCTCTCAACCCACACCTTCAGCCATGGTATAAATTAGGATATGATGAATGCACAGTCCCTTCCTGCTCCATCTACCATGGTATAAATTAGGATATAATGAATGCACAGTCCCTTCCTGCTCCATCTACCTTCACCCAGAACTACAATCACAGGATTTAGTTCTACACAGAAACCAGTTTAAATTTCTTTGAATTATTATTATTATGAAAGCAACACACATGCATACCTTTTAATACAATTCAGGCAAAACAGAAAACCAAAAACAGAGCATAAAGCTTCCTCATAATTGGACTATCAAGGAACGGCCCCAAGTATTGTGCCTTTCTGCAAATTCTACCTTAATTCATCATCTTAGCCTTGGGTGAAAAATTTGTTTCACTATGTTGTCCATTGATTTGGATTGAGAGTCACAAGAGGAAGAGATCACAAGGCTATAAGAATGCAATGTAATCGAAACATAGCTTTCAGCAATAATTGTAGAGTAAATCAATTGCCAAGAACAAATGTATGGAGAATCTTTCACAGGTCCACACTTGTTTTTCTTTTTTCTGCTTGGATGCTTTGACTTCAGTAACATTGTCATTTGCAATGCGTATAGGTGGCATACAAAGAATATAGAAAGACATAAGAATGGCTTGGTATAATGGTTCAAATTGAGTTTTGCTTCATTCAGATCAATTTTTTCATTCTCCTGGGCATCCTTCCTAACACTAAAGAGTTGATTATTTCTACAGACTATTCAAATTACAGGCCCTCACTTTTGTAAGTAAGTGCTCTATGGATTTTAAACTTTATATAAATATGGCTATGCCTGAAGTCAGAGTAGTCTTTACAATATGAACAGATATAAGAGAATCTGTACAAGGAAGCACTTGCATTTCATAAGCAAGGTAGAATTTTACATATACATATGAATATTCCTAAGTCTTTCAAAAGTCAAATACAACAGTAGTTTTATTTCACCTTTGTATATACACCTCTGTGGTGGCTAGAGTGGAGTGTTACTCGACTGACTTTAGCATCTGCTCAGGGGATTTGTTGAGCACATTTTGGGGCGTGTATGGGTTAGTCACGGATGTATGACCTTGCATACCAGATCTGTACCCTCACCCCTTCTTCCCTTGTGCTTTTCCCTTGTGCTGTACTCCCAGCCACCATGAACTAAAGAGCCTTGTTCTGCCACATCCTTCCTTCATAACATTCTTGCCTTGGAACTAGCTAAGCACATACTGAATCCCTTTAAATCCTGAGCCAAATTAAACCTCTCCTCTTCTGAATTGTAAGTGTTGGGTATGTGTCCAGCACAGAAAAAATGACTAACATAACCTTTAACCAAACTTCAAACCTTGTTAGTCTAATAATTAACTCTTAAAAACAAAAGAGGAAACAAAACTATTGATGGTGGCATTTAGTTATTTTTGCTGGGAACCAGAGGACAACATTCAGTCTTTGTATGTGTGCGTATATCTAGATGTCTAGGGATATGTGCGGAGATGTGTTACACATCTGTATGTATTGGATGTAACATTCATGAAAATGAATACTCTTCCATCTAAAATCAATATATACTGGAAGATTTGGAATGTAATCACCTCACTGCGCTCCCCTCTTCAGGGAATCACCGCAGGATATAAAATAAGAGCAGAAAGTCGTGCTATTTGGGCTTTTTCTTCCAGAAACTAAATTTGCATTATCCTTCTGCCATATGTTCAGGTAGTTTATGATGGTGCCTCATGCAGCTGTGTCATTGAATTCCCCAACCCTAATGAATAAACTAATTACAGTCTGAAATGAACTCTTTCAGACTATCTCCTGCCATAGATCAAGGAGAGAACTTTATTCCCACAACTATCTGCTAATTTGCATTAGCCATAAAAAGCACACCACAGCAACCTTCCCCTACTCCAGCTGCATCCACAGGATACTATGCCATTGGTATTAACTCCTCATAATTTGAGTTTGCAGCAAGAAATTCACCACTGCCAAATAGTTCTCAAATATAAGTGCAAACAAGAAGCTATTGATTTACTGGAATTGGATGGAAGCACTGATTTAACTGTAAGTTTTGCTGCACTAAATTCTATAATTGAGCACTATTATTCATTTGGTTCTGGAGTTCTGCCTGTTTCCAAAAGGTTTGCAATCAGGTTAAAATAAAGCTTTGTCCACTTGAAGCATTTTAAAGAAGTTCAAGAACAAGTTTATCAAACACAATATAGCTGAATCAATGGCAAAAGTTAACAAGAAAACAAGATAGGGAAGGGCAGGCCCTAGATATGAATCTGCTTCCAAAGTTCCAATTGGGGGCTTACCATACATATTAATTACAACACTGGATTGGTTCCAGTTACACAGACCTCAGATGAATGTAACCCTACAGTGGCTTCATTGTCAAGTTAACTCCTTCTCACCAGCAGCAAGTCACACAGTTGTGAGACTAAATACAGAGAGCCTTGGGCTCTTTGGCTTCTTTCTCCCTCCATATCCTTGCAAATTTCTTCATTACAGTTGTAGAATTTCAAAGAGTAAAAGTTGGAACAATCTATCACACCAAAGTTAAAGCTTGGAGACCAGCGGTATATATAGTCTGATCTTTAAACACATTAGCTCTGGGATGCAGAGTCAATAGCTCTACTTCCTTTTCTACAGTGGCATGTAGTTAGCTCCACTGAGACCACAAATAGGAGTGGGCA
>PVJX010043311.1:0-13736 GCA_004027295.1 Dolichotis patagonum
CTCTGGCCTGGGCTTAATCACGCTGGAGTTGGTCCGTACCCTGATGCTGTCTTGGGAACTCTCCTTCTTGCACTATCTGTGTTTCAGGCTGGCCTGGAACTCACTGTGTACTCTAGGCTGTCCTCAAACTCATGGCAGTCCTCCTGCTTCAGCCTCCCAAGTTCTGGGGCAACAGGCTTGTGCCACACCTGGCACCATGGCACTGGATTTGAAAGTCCTAATTTTTTGCTTCCTCTTTCTTCTGCTGCCAAGAAAGAAAATGATTCCGATACTGAAAACCATCAGTTTGGAGGAAGAAGGTGTGTGTGTGCGTGCATGCCTCCCTCCGTGTGGAAATCTGATGTCCTCAAAGTCTCTGTGGCAGAGCAGAGCAGAGCAGACAGAAGGAAGCCTGATGTTCGCTGTTTCCAGATGCACGCCGTGCTTTTCCCACACAGCTCCTGTCTCTCCCACGCTTAGGGATCATACCACTCCGTTTTAGCTTCAAAAAGCCGATCTGTGTTCACTCATCTCTTCCCGTCAGTCCCAGCTGAAGTCGAGAAAGAACCCCACACACGTGCCGTTCACACAGAACCCCGAGCTGTAAGAGCGCCATCCTACTGCAGGTCCGATGCAGGCTGGCAGCTCATTCCAGGGATGTGCGCTTTCCAGGGTAAAATCCATCCGTGCTCTTGCGCTGGGCACAGACAGCCCCGCAGGAAGCACAGAGCTCCGTGCCTGGCTAAGCACGCCAGCAGTATCTGTGTTTTTTGGAAATGTAACCGTAAAAGAACTTCAGAATTCAGTTTTGCAAATCAGGCCTCCATTAGGATTATTTTTTTTGAGAAATCACTCTCTCTTAAGTGGCCAGGTCTTCTGGAATTAATGACCGCCCGAGATGACCAGACCCACTCGCCCGGGGAGGCGCCTGCAGTGGTGTCACCGGCTCCTCGAAGCTTGCGGGCCTCTCTCAGAGCTGCGGGCTCGGTTTCCAAATTTCTTCAGGGAATTATTTAATGAAAAACATACCATGTTTTGTTTTAAGCTGAAAGCTTATTCTAAATAGTTCTGCTTTGGGGAAAAAAACGTTATCATTTAATTTCCTTTCTGTAAATGAAAACTGATGAAGTGTGGCCGTGTCAAAGCGCCCCGAGATGTCCTGTGTGTGCCGACGGCCCCGAAGTTAGCTTGGGAGGAGCGTTCTGGCATGTGCAGGACAGCCAGGCGTCTTGGGGGAGACAAAAGACTGCTACGCATAAACCTGGTTTGCCTCACATGAACCGAAGACTCCTGAATGTGGCTGCAGAGAGCAAACGAAGGCGTCTGAGGGCTGGAGCCCGTGGGGTCTGCTGCTCCTCTGCACTGAGCAGCTAGCGTGTCCGTGTACTCAGGAACTTTAATGACTTAATGGGGACTTTACCTTTTCTTTGTCATCCTTAAGACAGGGCCACCAACCTCAGGATCACCGCCAGCGTTTACAACAGGGAATTATGCTTTTCCAGTTCAGAGTGCACTGAAAGCTTGGTGTGGAGGTGCACACCTGTAACCCCAGCATTCTGAAGGCTGAGGCAGGAAGATTGCCAAGTGTAAAAGGCCAGCCTAGGCTACATAGTACATCATGTCTCAAAAATCCAATAAATAAATGAATGAAGTGCATTGAGCATCTGCCATGTTTTGCTGGAAGGCACAGGATGCCCAGTTATGGAGTTGAGGGGCAGCGAGCTGTGGGACACAATGCAGTATAATAGTTTGCCGTGGCCCTGCCAGTGCGGCTCAGGATTCTGTAGGAAGGACCTTTGCCCAACAGGGGATGCTGCAGCGCACTAATAGGACCTGGCTTGGGGGTGCCTGGGCCCTGGGAGGCCTGGGAAGTCCTAGGGAGGGAGCCCCAGCCAGCCGCCAGGCTCCTGCCTCTCTCTGGCTGCTCTGAGACCACAGTGAGGTAGGGTCTCCTGTCCCAGGTCATCACTGTGCTTCTGGAAAAGACAGCAAGTGTCCAGCTCTGCGTTTCCCTTCAGCTTTTCAGAGTCATTTCTGAAAAGAATCACGTGAAACCAATGCCTATAAAAAGCAAGTTTACCAAAATAAACTGAAAACTCTCTGTGTTTTGAGCTTGTTCTTGTTTTTAACCCACAAATTTCATTTACAAAAAATAAGACAGCTGCTTTTGGTAACAGTATTTTTATTTATGTTTAAACATTTTTAACAAAATAAATAAAATGCTTTTACATAATAAGACTATGTATGGATTTCTAAAGTATTAAGAAGCCAGATGGGTTGTTTGTTTGGTTTTTATGTATTTTTGACAAAAGAGAAATCTTATTAAAGAAAGTTAGTGAAACCCCAAAGTAAAAAATAAAAAATTTCTTAATTGAGGTGAATAAATGTAATGCTTTAGAGTCTGTTCTTTAGAGCTGTTTCCTGTTCCTTTGTGAAAATCAGCTGACCTATGTCAGAAGTCCTCCCTCCCCACAGGATCGTAACCTCGTATATCACATGTCAGTTTAGAAATGGCGTGCATCATGCATCTTCCATACCCCAGTTCACCAAAATAAGCTGTGACTTCGTAACATTTATTTGAAAATGCACTTTGGATTCCACGTTATCTGTAGCAGCGCCCAGTAATGGAACCTGGGTAGACTTTATTCCCCCAGGGCTGGCACTGCCCCACGTTAAGTGGGGAGCGTGGCTGGCAGGACTTTGGAAGGTGGGGGTGGGGAGATGCAGCCCCTCACAGATTTCTCTGCAGAGATAGGAACAGAAAGCTTTCTAGAAGACAGCTTCCAAGAATAAAAGGCATTCCATCCCTGGGAGGCCCCAGAGGGCCCAGCTGGTCCTGAATTAGGCTCAAATCCACTTGATCTGGCTTTTTGTCAACGTGGTACATGGTGGGGCCCCTTACAGGTTTTTTTTTTTTCTGTAAAAGGGGCCGATTTATTAAAACGCTTCCTCTTTCCCTGCCAGAGACTCACAGAAGCCTGGAAATGATACTGCAGCAGCTGCAGGGTGCGGACTCTTAAAAGATGAAGGGCACGATGATTATGTGGCCACTTTGGGGGAGCCCCTGGACATCCTGAAGCGGCGTTAGGGGTACTGTCCTTGCTGTTCTAGGCTAGGAAAGCTGGTATTGCTTCAGACAAGGCATTTTCACTAACACATTTTCTTTCCCAGGCACACACGTACTCTTTGTTAGGCCTACTTACATCATCACCCGGAAGCCTCTGAAGGTCGCTTTCTGTTAGTGATGCACTCCCGAAGCCTCCGTGGTTGGCATTCACTGAACAAAGCCCCAAGGGGTAATAACCAGGTAGACAAAAAAGCATTTTGCAGTGCTTTATTGGGCAACATTGGTGACGTCTCCTAGTAACCCAACTCAAGTGTCTCAGGAGTCACGGTTTCATTCGGAGACTCATGAGCAGAAGGAACAGTACCCTTGGCTTTCCTGGGGTGCACTCACTCCGCCAGCCCCAAGCTTGGGGTGTGCACCTCCGGCTCCCCTGCCACGGGATGCGTGTCCCCCAGTTTGCACAAGGCCAAGTGCACCCTGCAGGAGATAAACAGGGTCCTCACCAGGCGCATGGGGCTGGCAAAAGATCAGTTCACCTTTCAAGAGCCCTTTGATAGCGGCAGAAACTCAAAACGTGAAAACCCTTCTCCACTCAGAAAGTGGGAGAAGTCTCCTAAAAGTAAACTGTTTTCGAAAAAGCAGCAAAATGAGCGCGGAGCACATGGCGTGTCTGTGACCTCACTCATCCATCCGGATCACAGCCAAGACAGGATTTTTAAACGGTGACATCTTTGAGCAAGAAACCGTAAAAATGAAAAGTAATGGAATTTTAGTTTTCAAACACTGCTGGTGCTTTAGAAAAGATCTCCGTCCACCTGTTACACCCAAGACATGTTCCGAGGAAGCTCTCTGCTACTTAGAAGACGCTTAAATCGTGTCCATTGTCCTCGAGACGTTGCTTGGCATGCTGTCCCCCGCGCAGCGTGGGCCACCGCATTCCCATATTGCACATGCAGCTTGCTCGGCTGTCAGCGCCGCGTGGGGGCCGGCTCGCAGGGGAACAGCCCCGGGCCTTCTGCATTTGATGCCTCCTCGGTGCACTCCTGCTCCAAAGGTGCCGTTCCCAGGGCGAGCAAGAGTCCATTGGGCCAGGACGTGCGCGCTTTTAATGTGTTTGTAAAGCACACTTGCGTGCGCGCACACATACACACACACGCGCACACACACACGCGCGCACACACACGACTTGGCTTGCTGATTTTTGTATTCAGAAAAGGATTCAAGTTTTTACAACATTCCTAAGACTCATGAATGACTTAAAGACAGCGGAGTGGTGTGTCCAGGGCGCTGAAAGCGACCGCCTTCTGCTTTCACCTAAGCACAGAGAGGCTGGGCGCCCTGCGTGTGGCCCCGCCTAGAATCGGGTGTCTGTCTGGGTTGGTGGGCGCCGCCTCGCGTGTTCGTGAGCCGCAGCGCCTGAAATCTGCCGTCGCCGGCCCTGGGGGTCAATGAGACTCCCAGCGCTTGATCTCACGTGGAGGAAACCAAGGCGGGGAGCATGAGGTCGCGGTGGATGGGGACCTCAGGCTCACAGGACAGGGTCGGGCGGTTCCGTCCCCGCTGGGGGCCTGCGATGACTGCCTCCGTCCCCCGGCGACTCTGGGTCAGCGCAGAGCTCGCCGAGGTCGCCGACTCTGCATCCGTCGCGGCGGCTCGCCGTTAGCAGTGCACCCCGACAGAGTCCACCGGGCCTGGGCCGCGGGAGCCAGGCCGGGCTTCGTCACCTGCCGTTGGTGATGATGACGGAGGTGCCCAGGTAGTGCGGCCGCGGCGTGCCGGGGGACGCGGTCGCTGTAGGGCTTGGGTGCCGGGGCCGCAGTGCGCACTCAGGGGTGGCGGGGCCGCAGGCCAGGCCGGACGCGGCGCCCCCCAGCGGCCCGCGCCGCGCCAGCACGCGGTGGCAGTTGAGCAGCACCAGGGGCAGCTGTGCGCGCGCGCCCGGGGGCTCGGAGCCGGGGGGCGCGCAGCACTCGGGCAGCCGCGCCGCGTCCCGGGCCTGGCGTGCGACCTTGGCCGGGCCCGGCGCGGGCTCCTCGCGGTAGTGGCCACAGCTCGGGAAGCTCGGCGGCGGCGGGGGCGGAGGTGGCGGTTGAGGCGCGGGGTCCTCGCCGAACCTGCGCACGATGGCGCCGGGCGCTGCTGCGGGGACAGGCGACATGTGAGACTCGCGCGCCCACAGCTGCGCCACCCCGGCCACCCGCGGCTTTCCTTCCCCGGTGCGGTGCAGTCGCGAACGGCCACTGGTAAGGTCCAGGGAAAGCCGGGCGTGGTGGCGCATGCATGGGTAACCCCAGCGCCCCGAGGCTGAGGCAGGAGGAACAAAAGTGCCCGCTGAGGCCAGACAACCTAGGGATGCAGTGAGACCTCCGTCTCACGCCAAAAACATAAAAATAAAGAGAAAAATGGCTGAGACGATAGCTCAGAGTAAAGGCCCTGTGTTCGGTTATTTGCAAAGGCAGCCCGCGAATCTTGAGGGGGCGCATCTCGCCCTGTGGACTGCCTAGGAAGCCCCGTCCCGCTGCCGTCTGCCCTCGGGTGGGAGGCTCGGCCGGACACGCGCGCCACCTGGTCTCTGCCCAGCAGGGTGAGTGATGTCACCTCCTGCGCCCGCCCACCCTCACCAGGGCGGCCTGGTGAGCAGTGGAGTCTCGGCTGGAGGAATCCACTCAAAGGCCACCCGGCCTGGCGACCACTCTGGGTCTCCGACGCGGGGACCGAGGCCCCGCAAGGCACCCGCACGGCGCACTCCTCACCGGCTGCAGTGAGCCGCTGCTCTCTGGTCAGACACGTGCGGCTGGGAAACCCCCGAGAAAGCACTGTGACCCAGTGCGCAGTGCAGGCGGGCCCGGTTTCCCTGGCCCTTCGCACTGTCACTAAGATCCGGCCCAGGGCTGTCCCCCAGCCTCCCTACCCAGGCGAAGCAGAGGCGCGGGCGTCCAGCAGCCAGCGCCGCCGCCGTCCCCGGCGCCCACCCTGGTCCCCAGTGCCCACCCTCGCCCCCTGCACCCTGGCCCCCGGCACCCACCTTCGTAGCTGGCTGCAAGGTGCCGGGCCGCAGGCGGCTCGGCGAGGCCCTTGGGGGGCGCGGGAGGACTGGCAGGGCCCAGGGCGTTGGCGCAGTGCCACTGGCACTCGGCGCCGGCCGGCAGCGTGCTCAGGAGGAAGCGCGCCACCTCGCACGGGGAGCCCGGGGGCGTCGCGAACTTGGCCGGCAGCGCGGGCTTCTTGCCGCTGCCGAAGACGGGCGCGTCCAGGGGGAAGGGACCGTAGCGGTAGGGGAAGGGCAGGCTGTAGGGGGGCGCGTACAGGAGGTCGCCGCCTTCGGCGTGCAGCTGCTGCTCCGGGGCGGCCGGGGCGCTGGCGGGGGCGCCGGCTGCCCACGGTCCGAGCTGGCCACAGTCCAGTTTGTCCACGTGGAACGCGCCGTATTGCTGCGTGGCAAAGTGGACGGACGGTGACACCCGGCTCAGCCCTGGTCCAGAGCCTGACCAACCCCAACGCGAGGGACGCAGGGCCAGCGACCAAGCCCCTGGGTGACAAAAGTCCCCACCTTAAACTGACAACACACGGGCCCCAGGTGGACATCGCTAGTTCCTGGAATGCACGAACTACATTATGAAAAATGAGGGAAGATTTTCACGGTCAGAATGCTCTGAGCCGAGCACAGGGGTGTGCACCTGCCAGCCAAGCTACTCAGGAGGCTGAGGCAGGAGGATCGCTTAAGCCCAGGAGTTTAAAATGAGTCTGGGCTCCAGGAAAGCCCTGTTTCAGAAACAGGATGGCCTGGGATTCTAACCAACATCCGCACGGAACCAGCAGGCAGATGTGCCCTCTCCTGTGAGTCATCTTTTTCCTGTTCTTAACTGTCCCCAAGCCCTGCCACTGCTGTGGGGACGGGACACCCCTGAGGGACCTGGCTGTGCTCCCTGCTCGTGTTCAGAGGGGCCTATTCCTCAGCATGCCCTGTGAGCCAGGCATGGTGGCCCACACCCATTGCCTCAGACTCTGGGAGGCTGAGGCAGGAGGATTGCAGGTTCCTTTTAGCAACACAGTGAAACTCTGGCTCAAAATAAAAAAGTGAAAATACATAAAAGGGCTGGGGCTGGGGCTTAATGTGAAGGCCTAGGTTCAACCTCCAGCACAAGAAAAATAAACAAATACAAGCACACGTGCCCGTGGGTCCCAAGCCTCAGGCAGGCAGACAGACCTGAGCTGCACTCCACCGTGTGTTACCTGCGGGGGGTAGGGGTTTGTTCTCAGCTTCGCCTTCACCTTCATGCTCTTGGGCTTAGCCAGCTTCCTAGTTTCTTGCGAGGTAGACAAAGTGGTCCTCCAGGGGTCGGGCGCCTTGGGAGTGGACGCCTGCTCCAGCGACAGCTGCAGGTCCTTGTACTCCACGTCCCTGGGGAGCAAGAGCGGCTGTCAGGGGCACGGCGAAGCGGAAGGTGGCTCTGGGGAGGAGCTCCAGGTGGTGCCTCTTGCTGGCGGTGACCCGGGGAGCCAAGCAAGGCCAGAGGCGTTGGGCAGGGTCGGGGGGCAGGGCGCAGGCATCTGGACAGCTCTGGGCGTCTTCCAGCACCCAGAAGCAGAGAGGGGAGCCTCAAGGTGCAGGAGCCTGGCTTCCGGCCTCACTTCCCCCCACCTCAGGGCCTCGCCTCTGCCCTGCAGCGCCAGCCTGGCCAAGCTGCGCTCAGGGCACAGAGGTCACTTCCAGAAGGCCAGCCCACACGTGGCGGCAGGGAAACTTCTGCAGTTTGCCCAGTCACCCCACCTCCACACACCAGTGACCTGCAGACCATCTTCCGAATGAATCTAGGGCCTGAATCCCCACTTCCCAGGAGGCACTGGGGGAATGGGGGCAGCAGGTCTGGGCCAGGGCCACACACACGGTGACTTAAAAACCCATGGCACAGAGGCTGGCCTTGAAACTCTGTGACTGAAGCTGACCCTCGGGTCTTTTGGGGACTCTGAGGGGGGCATTAGGGATTGAACCTAGGGCCTTCACACAGAGCTACATCCCCAGCCCCTTTTTTTAACTTGCAGACAGGGTCTTGCTAAGTCATTAGGCTACCCAGGCTGGGCTGGAACTTGTGATCTTCCTGCCTCAGCCTCCCAGAGCACTGGGATTCTAGGCATGTGCCGCCATGCCGGGCAGCTGGGTCTTTTAAGGGGCCAAGTATTCACCATCATTTGCACCACTTGTAGGACGATGGGAACATGGGAGTCTTCCTCTGCCCCGGGCTGTGGGCACTGACAGACGGGCAGCGCGGGTTCCCTTCCTGGTTCACAGCCCTCCCTCACCAGGCCCTGTGCTGGGGTCCCAGCCATGCCCAGAGCAGGGCCCCCTCTGCAGCTTGAACCTTTGCAAGCGACTGCGTTGGCTCAGTCCAAACAGAACAGGAGACAAATGAATTCAGAGAGGGAGGGAGGGAAGGAGGAGATGGCGGTGGCGGTGGCGGGGGCGGTGTGATGCAGGGTGGGAGTGGGGCACAGGGAGAGGAGAGAAACGAATACGGCTGACTTACGTGAGGACATAATTGACACTCACGATGCAGTGCGGCCGGGACGAGCGGCTGTTGTGCACCACGGTGGCGTAGCTCTGCACCCACACCCAGCCGCCCAGCTTGGACAGCAGCCGGTAGTACTTGGTGGTGACCTGGCCCTTCACCAGCACTGCAAGCACAAGGGGACATGAGTCCTCGGGCCTGGCAGGCCCTGCTCCGGGGATGCCACCCCCGCAGGCGACTACGTCCCTCAGAGAGCCTTCTGGGCCAAGGACACTGTGGGAACTGGACAGGTCCTCGCTCGAACCCCCAGAACCGGGCCGTATTTTAGGGGGAGGAGCCGCCAGCCCGGTGCGCTGGGACCTGGTGGGGTGACTGACTCAGGTTTGCTTCTTCGATCCAAAATGCCACATGTGGGTTTAACACTCTAAATCCGTGCATGGGCAGAGTGGGCGGGAGATGGAATTACTGGACCAAGCTGGGAGCTTCAGGGCTCCCTCCCAGGGTTACGACTGCCGTTCCCCATCTATGTGTCACCCCACTGCCACTGGCATCTTCTAACTGCCCATTTTACTGGGGTGCGTTAAGGACCCATGCTGCTTGTGGAGCAAAGCCCTCGGCTGGGTGATGCAGTTCCTGAAAATTGGGCTCACGGGCCCATCTTCCATGTGCGGGTGCAAACTCTGGGCTGTAACACGGTCCCCTAAAGCCTCCATGCAGCTGTAAACTGATTTTCCCCTCCCCTGTGTGTGGGGGGAGATGCCAGAGGCCTGGGCTGGTGGGGAGGGGAAGCTGCCCAAAGTGCCCCGCAGTCCCACCCAGCTGCAGGACATTCCCGATGGGGGGTGGGGCGACCCCCAGCAGCTGTCTGAGCTGGAACTGGGGAGTCAGCTGCAGGGCTGCACGAAGCAGCCCCGGAAGCTCCCAGAGGACACGCACTGGGCCTTGAGCAGACAGCCCAGGGGGGCCGCACTGCCCACTCTCACGCTGGCACTGTGCAGATGGCCCCACATCTGCCCCCCGCCCACAGCGAAACGCATGGGTACAGAGGAAACAGTGCTTCCAGCAGGAGTGTGGAGAAGCTCTTCACCTTCATTTAGAGGGTTCACACGGATTAATAACAGCACCAAGACCCCACCTACCAAAATCCAAACCATTTACACGGGACGTGGTACCACAGGCCTGTGATACCGGCACTCGGGAGGCCAAGGCGGGAGGATCCCTGTGAGTTCAAGGCCAGCCCGGGCTGCACAGTGAGGCCTGTCTCAAGCAAAAATTAATCAATTAACTAAAACCACTGAGACGTTAAAGTCAAGATCAGGAACAAACACCGCACACATGGGTCGAGGGCCCGACGCCTGTTCCCCACCCTGTGTAACGTGGGCAGAGACAGCACCGCTAGAGCAGGAAGGTGAGAGCGAAGCCATCTGCTGTGCGGCTCCACAGTGGGAAATGTGTGGGATGGGAAACCCAGGGAGCCAGAGCCAGCAGGGGCGCCGCGGCCGGGGAAGATGTGGTGACAGGGACCAGCCTTCCTCGGGAGACCAGGGATGTGTGTGGGAATGAGGGCCTGGCAGCGCAGCGGGAGCACATGCTGCAAACTGCTGAAAACGGCTGAAAGAGGTGAGTTTTTTGGTGTGTAAATTTGGTCTAAGACAAAAAATGCTGACAGGGCTGGGCCTGGTGGCTCATGCCTGTAATCCCAGCACTCGGAAGGCTGAGACAGGAGGATCACTGCGAGTTCGAGACCAGCCTGGGCTACAAAGTGAGCTCAAGGCCAGCCTGAACTGCATAGCAAGACCCTGTCTCAAAAAGACAAAAAAAAACCCCAATAATAATAATACAGTGCTGGTTCTGGGTTCGGTGCTCAGATGACAGCCCTGTTTGTACCCTGGCCCTTTGCAGGCTGCTCTGGGGTGGGATTTCCAGCTCCAGGAATCACAGTGCCCGCAGGCTCTTCTGGAGGTCCCCACGCCACCCGGCCACAGCTCAGGCCGACCTTGACCTCAGAGAGCAAAGGGAGCTTTGCCTGGGGTGTGGCCTCCTCCGACATTGCAGCTGCCCACCCCACACCTGCCCGTGCAGCCACACTACCGAAAAGGACCCAAGCCCTCTGCTCCAGTGAGGACGAGCAAACGGCACTACAGAGATCCTTGCTCCGGGCAGGGGAGTGTCCCCGACCCCAGTTCCCTGTGTGGGGGTCACCACCCCCCACCTCAGGCTGGACTGCACCAAAGCCGGGGCTTCGCAGAGAAACTAAAGCCACTTGAGCTCAGGTGCGAGCATGGACCCACTGTGACAGGGTCCTTACAGGAAGAGCCTGGGACAGACACCCAGCAACACCAGGCGAGGACAGGCAGAAGATGCCATCTGCACACCAAGGGGAGAGGCCATGCAGGAACCAGCCTGTGACACCAGGATGTCCCTTCGCCTCGGACTGAGAGAAACCGAGGCACAGTCTGAGCTCCAGAGGCCAGGCCCCCTAAGATCTGAATGGCAGGTGACAGGAGAATCCTCCAGAAATGAGAACTTGGGTCAATGAGTGGGCTCTGTGTTGACAAGCAGGAGCTGGGGGGAGGTGGCAGCACTGGACACCAGGGGTGGGTGCACTGGCCCCATGGGGCAGGAGCCTGGGGAGAGGACACTGCCATCGGCCAATGGGGACCCTGGGCAGGGAGCAACGGTGCTCCCAGAAGAGGTGTGACCCATGTGCCAGGAGGCACTCATGACGAGCTGGACGCAGACACCAGCTGGAGCTGGTGCTGGAGGTGGCACCATGGAGGGGCCAGGAAGAGGCCACCTGGCGCAGGCCATGGTCACTCCCCACTGCCTGTACCTCTGTCCCTCGAGGGCCTTCCTATGGCACAGCCCCTCTGGCTGGGTGTGGGGTGACCACCCTGAGCTGGGCCATGGCCTGCGGGACCCAGGCTTGTGCTGCTCCACTGGCGACGGTCCTCCCACAGGGCCACCTCCCCACTGGCTCATTCCCCCATCTCAGTTACCACCTGAATGAGCCTCTGCCCCGAACCCTACATCCAGGGCTGGCAGCTGGGGGCAGAGCGCAGGCCCAGGGCCACACCCTGGTGACCTGCAAGGCCGCCTCCAGCAGACCCCGTCACACCCCGCCCAGTCACCCAACCTGCCCTGCTCTGCTGGGCGTCCCAGAAGACAGGAGCGTGATGTCCAGCTGAGGCCATGCTGTCCCAAGGCCGTGGCAGCTCAGGCTCTTAGGAGGCTCTGGGCACAGCTGGGCCTCCTTGCACGGGACACAGGGGCTCCGTGGTTCAGCCTCGAGACCCCTTGGCCTGCTCAGCTCGCAGCCGCAGAGCAGCAGCAGTGCTTCTCGGCACCCCCCCACCGTTTTCTGCCACCACCTGGGCGACACGGCCACACACACCCCCATTTCTAAGCACCTCCTCGGGGCACCATCCCTTTCCTAGGTCCCTCGGCTCCCTACGATGTCTGGAAACAGATCAGGGTACACATCACAGAATGCCTCCCTAGGAAGGGCTGAGCAGGTTGTGGCCCTTGGTGGGCAGAAGACCAGTCTGCTTCAGCCTCCTTTGTGGTGGGACCACAGAAGGGAGGCTCAAGACCAGAGCAGCCTCGTCCAGGTCTGCCTGACTCAGCCTCCTCGGGCTCTTACACATCTCTCTGTGTCAGGGACCCAAGAGCAACACAACCAGCATTGCCGGAGCCTTTGCAGTTTTGCAGGAGGAGGGAGAAAGCCCTGCCCCTCCCTTCACCAGGTGGAGAGATGGAAGGTAAAACGGAGGCACCGGGCCAGGCTGCACCCCACAAATCGAGTGCTAGGAAAGCCCGAGTCCCTGTTCTGCTTAGAGGCCCAGTATGCAACCTGGGAGCCTTTGGGGAGCCCCACCCTCTGGAGCGAGCGGGCCCTTCCCTCCACTGCCTGCAGTCTCCAGGGCTCCCTGCACTGCACCATCCTCATGGTGTGGCCCTGCCGTCTCCCCAGCGTCTGAGTCCCTGAAGACAGAGAAGCACTTCCAGCTCCCAGGGGCGACTCTGACCTATGGACTCCAAGCCCGCTGGAGCAGCTGCGTCCCCACCCAGCGGGCCCTCCATGTGACACAGTCTTTGCGTCTTTGCTCGAGACCACGGTTAGATCATTAAAACAAACCGCAAGGAGCCGGGCGCGGTGGCGCACCCCTGGAAGCTCATCATTTGGGAGGCTGAGGCAGGACGATCACTCAGTGGGAGGCCAGCCTGAGCTGCAGAGCAAGACCCTGCCTCAAAATATAAGAGGAGGAGGAGGAAGAGAGGCTGCAGAGAGGGGTGTGCCCCGCAGGACGTCCTGCTTACTGAGGTGGCCTGTGGGGTGCTGTGGGCAGCAGCGGTGACACGCAGGTGACATCATGTTCACTGCGACATCACCACCCGCCCTGTGCAGCCAGAACAATGCGGCTGCAGCCAAGCAGCCCCTGGACTTGCCGTCCACCTCCCACCATGCCACAAGCTACCTGCCCTGTAAGGCCTCCTAGCTATCAGCGCAAGCCTGGGACCTGCACCCTGGCCACATGGCAGAAGATCTGTCCCCTACATCCCCTGCGGCCCTGGGCTGGCCCTGGCTGGCTGCAGTCGGTCAGCAGGAGGACGCGCTGTCCACTCCACTCGTCCCCTCCTTTAGCTGCACTGGTGACTACAGTGCCTGCCCCACATCCAGGTGTTGACACTGCTGACTGGAAAACCAAAGCCTGTTCACCGGCTCCTTCTCCTGCCTTGGGCCTCGGTCACACACCTGCCCCCACACCCAGCCCAGGGGCCTCCGTTGCTCCCACTGCTCCTTGCAACCGGTGTCCAGATCTCATGGAGGCTGAGACCGCAACCCACAGCCCAGGATCCATCCTCCCAAACACCCTACAGCTTGCGTGTCACTGAGGGAGACAGAGGGGTCACACCCAGTCTGGGGTTCACGTCCCCTTCCCCACCCTTGGCGGTGGTGCCTGCACCCCGGGTCACTGCCTGCACTACTCACGGAGGTGGTGCGCGTAGCGCAGGTGGAAGGTGTCACAGCCGTGCACATGGTGGTACAGCGTCTTCTCAATCAGGTCCTGCGGCTCATAGCCAGTCAGCTCGGTCACCCTGGGGGACAACAAGGCATGTGACTCTGCCTGCCCTCAAGCAGGAACAGCCCTGGGGGCGCCAAGCTGCTCCCCTTTTCCAGG
>PVJX010043312.1:0-13737 GCA_004027295.1 Dolichotis patagonum
GTCCTGCTCAGATCAATTCCATACTAGGTTGTTTCATGTGAATTCCCTATATGTGACAATATGGACAACTATTTGGAAGAAAACAAAAGTCAGTATGATAGAGAGTGAATATCTCCAATTGTCTAGCTTTGAAATTTATGTCTTACATTGCTTTCTTGTGATCCACTTTGCTCTGTTTTGTTGTATTTAATTTTACCCTTGATATAATTGCAAGTATATTTGAGTGGGTAAGATGGATGACCATATTGTTGTTTTTGTCAGATCGTGGAGCAGAACTTTTAACAGTCTCACTGTTTGAATGTCTACTTTACATGCTTTAACTTTGTAATTTAAACAACTATTTCCAAGAAGTCAGTATGTAATTAGTCAAGTAATAATTTCTTAGGTTTTATTGTTGTACTTTTCCTTTTTTCCTTGGAATACAGTATGGTTGCTACCCTTTATTCTGTTTTATTTTGTTTTGTTTTTTCCTCTTTAAATAAAATTATTTTTAAAAAAAAAAAGAGTGCAGTGCTTGCTGATCTTAGCTTTTCTAATGGTAGCCCCAGGACCTCATATCTGAGCAGTTTCTTCCCCTTCAATGTCTTCCTGGGTTGAGAGAGTTCATCTCCCTCTGTTTGGCTCTCTCCAGGGTGTTCTATTCTGGCATTTGAGCTGTCTGTCTCAGAGAGGCTCCATATCCTGCTACCTATAGGTCCGCCATCTTTCCTTTTCCCGTTTGCCAGTTAAATTTTTGTGTTTGTTTTTTGCTCACCTTCATTACCTTAAAGTAGTTCCTTTCTATCACTAAATTACTTAAAGTTTTTATCATAAATTTATGTTGGACTTTTCAAATGAATGATAGGATTTTTTTACAATTATTTTTTAAATTTTTATTTTATATAAAAATAAACAGAATTTCAAAACAAAATAGGAAAATAACAACAGTTGACACATTGAATATTATTATCTTCAAAGTACTTACTCAGAGTACAAGATATGGACATCAAAAATTCTCAGAATGATATTAACACAAACCTTCTTTTCAATGAACTAAGAAAAGCTAATAATACAACTATTATTGCAATTTTTCCCTTTTTTTCTCCCTTCTTTTTCCCTTTCCCTCACCCTAGTTCCTCTTTCCTTTTGAACAATTTCTTCCCATTTCACAATATGCATTATACATTTTGGACATTATTTACCTTCAATTTCTCATACCAGTGAGACAATGTGATTTTTATTCATATGAGTCTTATTTATTTCATTTTATGAGTATGAAGCAATCTGATAGGATTTTTTAACCCTTATCTCTTACCGTCATTAATGACAAAGATTTTCTATGATAAAGCCATCCTAGGTTTCCTGGAAGAACCAAAGTATCCATGGTATATATTATTTTTGATACTCTGATAGATTCAATTTGATAATCTTTTGCTTAACCGTTTTACAACTATATCCATGGGTCTGTCCTTTTCCTTTTTTCTGTTAACTTTGGCACTTTGGCATCAAGATAATATCAAGGAACTGCAGCGGCATAAGTACCTATCTGGCAAGTGCAAGGTTATGAGTTCAATTCTCAGAACCAAAAAAAAAAAAATCAAGAAACTACAGACTATTTCTCATTTTGCTATTATCTGGGCAAGCATCTATAAAATTGAAATGGCTTGTGTCTTAATGACTGATAGCTATCACTTGTAAAACTATCAGGGCGTAGTGTTGTTTCTATGTGCAGTCTTCTAGTACAATCATTCTATGTGTTCTTCTGTGAGCTTTTTCTTAAGGATTTGTTCATTTCATGTAAGTTTTCTAATTTTTTATCAAAAAGCTATGAGTGGTATTCTCTGTTCTTTGTACTATTTTAGTTGCAGTTACTTCTTCTTTCATATTCCTGACATTAGTTATTAGTGACTTCCTTCTTTTTTCTAGCTAAATCTTGTTTATCATCTGTTTCAGTATCTGTTTCAAGGAATCAACTCTTAGCAATGTTGATTGTCTTACTGTAACTTTGTTTTCTATTGTACTTATTTTCATTTACATTTTTTCATTATCTGTTTGCTTTGACTAATTCTTAAAAACTTTTAAAAACTAAATATTTAGTTTATTAATTTATAGTTTTCTTCTTTGTGAAAGTAATTATGGATACATTTCTCTCAGAATATCACTTTAGCTCCATTTCAAAAGTTTGTTTTGTTGTGCTGGAAATTAAACCCAGGGCCTTGTGCATGCTAGGCAAGCCCTCTTCCACCAAGACAGAGCTCTAGCTCGCTCATTCCACAGCTTTCAACCTGTGTTATTTTAATGTCATTCATATCTGGATATTGTTAAAACCCACTTGAGACTTCTGCTTTGAATCTTAGATTATGTGGAATTTACAAGTTGCTAATATACAGGGACATATAAACTGTTTTCCATAAAAGATTCTAGCTAGACACTGTTTGGTAAAAATATAAGGCTTTCATGATAACTTTTAAAATTTTTCTGTGCCTTGCTATGTGGGCTATAACACTTCCTGTGTACTTGAGAGTGAGGCATAGTTTATTTCCTACACTCTGGATAAGATTACCAAGCCACTATGTTCATTTCAGCATTGAAATCCAAATTTTTAATGACAGGTCTTCTTGCCTATTAGGACTTGAGAGATATGTGTTGAAATCTTATGTTATGGTGATATATTTGTCATTTTTTCTTTAGTTCTGTCAGATGTTTTTCTTATATCTCATGTGCTTTAAAATTAAAACCATAGTTTTAGAAGTATTAAATCTTCTCAGTGAATTGAACATTTCAACACACATATTGATTCTCTCTAGCATTTTGTTGTAACGTTTGATTAGATCTTAATATAGGTACACCAATTTGTGACTGGCTACATCCTGATATTTTTCAAATCTTTTTCCCACAAAAATTTTTTGTACTTAGAGTTCAACAGTGATATTTTGGGGCTGGGGATTAACTCAGTGACATAAGCACCTGCCTGGCAAGTGCAAGGTCATGAGTTCGATCCCCAGTACAAAAAAAAAAAGTGATATTTTGAACTGTATATAACCAGGTTTTTAAGAATGAAATTTGATATATTTTGTGGAGTTTGTGCTATTGGTATTAGTATTTATTATGATTTCTGCTGCATGTAGATTTCTTTGTACTATTTTACCTTTCTGCTGTGTTACTGTTTCACTACCACTTGTTTCTACTTCTTTAGTATTTCATTTTTCTTCTGTTTTACTTAAAAATCAATCTCTGGGTGGGGTGTGTGTGTGTGTGTGTGTGTGTGTGTATGTGTGTTACTAGGGACTGAATTTAGGGCCTTTGCATAGAGCTATATTCTCAGTCTTTTTTTTTTTGAGCTGCTGTACTAAGGTCAAATTTACAAACCTCCTGCCTCAATCTCCCAGAGTTCCTGGATTACAAATGTGGGGTACCATATCTGTCTAATCTCTGTCTTAAAAAAAACTTTATTGTACTTTTCTCTTCTTATCTCTTTTTTTCTTCTTGATCTCTATTCCACCCTCTAAAATGTTGATCTTTTCTACAGATCTATAGATAACTCATTCTGGGTTATCACTAATATAATTAAGATTTTCTATTCATTGTCTTTTTAAATATACAGCTATACTTTTCTTAACTATTTCATTACCATTATATCTCATACATGTCACAACTATTTTGTCACCATTACATCTCATACATGTCATAGGAGTTCCTGTTCTCTCTCTGTCCCTCCCTCCCTCTTCTTTTCCCTTCTTCCTTCCTTCCCTCCCTCCTGAAGCTTCTGGGAATTGGCATATGTGTCTGAAAATATTTTATGTCCCTACATTTGAGTTTAATCTGCAGAATAAAAATTCTAGGATCAAACAGCCCACAGCTGTCTGCTCAGGAGCCAAGTGCTGCATCTGCCTATAACCCAGCCTAGAGGGCTCACATAAGGAGAATGGCCATGAACTCTAGCCCTGCTCTGATGAGAATCCAAGGGATGTGACTGTGGACATGTGCAGCATGCCTTCCACAGGGTATTTCTTTAGCCTGGTAGAAGCCCAATGCCAAATGTCCAAACCATAACCAGGGTTCCTCTCACAGGAAACTTACTCATGCTGCCAGATGCCCTGTGATCTTATCTGCCCAGGGTACCTCCCATTTCAATCAAGTCAGCTGCTCTCTGTGGGAGCCCTGACCAGGAATGAAGTTAGGTTCATGTGTGTCAGTCAGGTGAGATGCAGAGGAGGCAACTCAGTGGACCATGTGAATCACCAAAAGCAGTTTTATTACTTACAGACCCCAGAGGGAACAGGGCAGCATAGTTCGCAGAATCAATGGGAAGGTGGGCTAGGAGAAGGTCATGAAGGCCAAAGTCTTTATTGGGGCCCAGCATGTTATCCAAGCAGGTTTCCCTAAGGGAGTTCTAATGGGTGGGTTTGGAGCAAGTAAGTAGAATTCTGTGGAGTCTCACTGTCACTGAGAAGCAGATACTGCACAGTGTATGTGGGATGTGGTGGCCAAAGGGTCACTAATATGATTAAGTCAAGTAAGCTGCATGTAGCTATACCATGGGAAAGTGGGCAGCAAGAGGTGGTTTACAAGGCAGATATTCTGAGTAATCACTGGAGAGATTGGGAGGAAGTGGACAGCCAGAAACTGTCAAAGGTGACTAACCCTTGCTTCTGGTGTGAGAAAGTCCAACTTACACTCAAAATAGATGCTGAGGCAACATGGAGTATAAAAATTGGCTTAAGAACTCACACCATGTGTGCCTCTATGTTCCTTTTGTGATGCCCTTCTCTCCCCTTCAGGGTTCCAAGCAGAAGTCTAGGCCAGACCACACTCAAAGCCAAGAGCCCCCTGCTGGTGCTGCCTTGCCTGGCCAGGAACAACAGGAACTCCATTATGCCTCTATCAACTTTCAGGAGATGAAGTTTTGTGAGAACTCACCAGACACTCACAACTATGAGGCCATAAGTGGCACAGAGTATTCAGAGATCAAGACAGGCAAGTGAAGATGCACCCAGGGGTTCACCCTGGCAGGAGGAGGTGCAGCCTGTCTGGGGGAAAGGAAGAGTCAGGCAATGTGGGAGCCTGAAGAGCTCTTGTGATAGTGTCAATTCTACTGTTAAGAGCATCCCCAGGTAGACCAGAAGGACAGCTCATGGGATTATACAGACTTGGGCTCAAATTCCTAACTCCAGAATTTTCTAACACATTTTATTAAACAGTTCATTTCTCAGTGCCTTGGTTTCCCTTTCTGTGAACCTGAGATCATGTATCCCACCTAAAGTTGTTATGAGCATTAAAAAAGCATACATGCAAGTCAACCAACAGAGGTCCTGTCAGGGGGTGTGAGTTTGGTGCTCCCTTCACTAGAAAGCTCTCACTGGTGAGTCCTCCTGAGCTGGGGTGATCAGGTGCAGAGAATATAGCATTAGCACACTAGGATCTCTGTCCTCCCCAGAACTCTTCAAAGGTCTCCAGCAAAGACTGGGATTTGATTTAATTTATGATGTGGCATCTGCTGTCTTCTGTCAACTATTTACCCCATTTTCATCTATCAATCACTCCAACATATCTCTTCCTCTCCATTTCCTTCTTCATTTCACTCATGAGACCCAGACAAGCTGTCTAGCAGCCAAAGAGCTGACTCAAGGCTCTTCTCTGCTCTAATTCATGACTCCATGGCTTTAAACATCACACAGCAAGCACCTCCTTCCTCTCCCATTTGAAGTCCTTCATGACCTTCGTGGCACTCATACATCTGTCTTCTCTTCTTGGCTCTCCTTTCCCTAAACCTCTAATACTGGTCCATATCACAGTGTTCTTATGATTTCAAATCTTCCTCATAGAAGCCATGCCATCTCATGTTCATCTGGATCACACCATCTTGTCCTTCACATCTTGGTGCAAGGGTAGATTTCTGTTCTGAGCATAGGCTGCAGGTGAATCTATATGTCCCTTTCTCTTGAACTAAATTTAGATCTTGAAGTGCTAATACAAAAACAATGAAAGATTCTACCAAAGTCCTCAAGCTTAGGGGAAAAAATGACACTGTTATTTCTTGAATTTTAAAAGTGTCCACAGGGAAAAAGAGTGGGCAATTCCAGGGTAATATTGGAGGACACTGATCCCAAACACCCACTATGTCAGTACAGTTGTGACTGTTACTTTGATTACGACAGACTAGATCATTCTCATCAAGCTTCAGGCTCAAAATTATAAAAGTCCTCTGAAAAAAATGAATAGGAAAGAAGTCTCCACTAAAAATATAGAAAACCTGGAAGGAAAATAGAAACTAAACAGGCCACAAGTTGGGGGAAGTATGAACCCACAGCATTAAGCAGAAGATCTAAGGTGAAGTGACAAAGTTCCCAAAGGTCATTTGCTCATATTGAAAATGTGAGTTTTGGTTTTGTAGCCTTGTGTGTGGACCTGGAAACAAAAGTTTAGGCTCTGGCCCTGCTCTGGAAGGAAACTTTCATAGAAGAACATCCTCACATTGAGTTTGCATCAGGTTAAGCTAAGTCAAAGAAAACCAAAGACAATGAGAAAATCTGAGCAACGACCAGAGGTAAAAGACAGATCATCTTCATAAGAAAAGCAGTTAATGGACAGCTGAATTCGCAGTGGTGACCAAGCAGAGCAGAAGAAAGTACTACCTTTAACAGAGCTTATAATCCATATTTGCTATGGAAGCTCCAATTAAGAACCAATAAAGATATTTTGAAGCAAATAAATAGGGAAATTTATTATCCAAAGAATAAATCAAAAGATAGTTTTAAAATCCCTGACAATAATAAGCTAAGTACAAATACAAGGAAAAAGATTTACATTTCCTAATATCTATGTAATATGAAAAAAGAGAGAGGTTCTCATTTACTAAAGACTTCAGTAAGTTAATTGTGCATGCTGTAATTTTTATGACAAAGGCTAAAAGTCAGAATCATAATATGTAACTTGTAAACTAACAATAGTTAAAAGTGTACTATAAAAACTGAGTAAACTTAAGAATGTAGAATGGGTGATACTTATTTAAAATAAAATGTAATATGGAATTTTTTTGTCTTTTTTGTGAGAGTCTCACTATTCAGTTCAGTTCATGCTGGACTTGAGCTCACTTTATAACCAGGCAGGTGTCAAACTCACAATGATCCTCCTGTCTCAGCCTCTCGAGTGCTGGGATCACAGGCATGAGCCACCACACTCAGCAATATGGAGTATTATATCCATTATATCTAAATATAATTGGATGGATGCTTCAGTTAAAAACAGTCAGCTTGGATTAATATTTCAGTTACAGATGCTTGCCAATTTAAAATAGGGTTATATCTCAATAAACCTACCATAAATTGAAAATATCATAAGTTCAAGTGCTTTTAAGACAATTCACCATTGGGGTCTATGCCCAGATCCCCAATCTCCCAAATGAGTGCACAGCAAAGGCCCAAGTGAATGAGACAAGGGGTCCAAGAGGACCAAAACCCTCTGCAGAGTTCTTAACTCTGGCAACTGAGACACACAGTGCCTCGGGGTGGTATTCAGTATTAGTATTATTACTCAGTAGTATTCAGTATTATTATTTAGTATTCAAACAATGCAGGAAACCTGAGCAGGACCTTGGGAGGAGTTCAAGGACTCCTCCAAGCAACAGACAGTGTCATTAAGGAGAGCTGTCCTAGGAGAAAATCTCCAGGTGTCCTCATCTGTGGCCTGTCTTGCCCTCTGAGACATCTCCTCATTCTCAGATTAGCCATGCCCGGGCCATGCCACAGCTCTGCACAGGTATTCAGCTTCAACAGCTCCAAAATATTCCTCCTTTATCTTTTGTTGTTGCACAGGATGGGTGGTCAGCAGAAACTGGAGAAATCGTGTTAGGAGAACTCCCAAAACTTAAAACCTGTACAGCCCATTAATCTGTAACAGTAGTCAGTTAGCAGTATAGCCAGCAATTGTCAGAAGGTGTGAGTGATTTGAGCTTCTTTTATAGCTAATATTTCACTATGGCATTGCACCACACCTTCTGAAGTTACACTTTTCTGCAGGAGGTTCAAGACCAAGTTAAGATGAGACCTGCATCAAATACAATCAGTTCCTTACTATCTATCAAGGTCATTTAGGTCTCCTCAGGAATTACCTTGGAACAAGGCACAGCACCTCCTGGCTCTTCAGTCAGTGTCAACCATCAGGATGAATCATGGCCATTGGTTGACCAAGTTGCTTTCCAAGAAAGCTCAGGAGATTTTTTTCTCCTAGTGACTCTCCTTAGGCACAAAGATCAAAGATCATACATCAAAGATCATTTTCCTCTGTGGTCTCATAATCTTCTTGATCAGAAGACCAGGGACTCACTGAGTATCTCAGGATGATGCAAGCAGACGTTCTTTTATATCCTGGGTCCTCATTGACCTTGAAGGACTGGGGCCAAAATATTGGCTATCCTCTTAGCTCACCTGTCACTAATTTTGACCTCTAAACCTCAGTTGTTTAGAATCCAGAAGAAAACAATGATAACTATACAGTATACTAGAGGCAGAAAGCTTAACATTACTATCCTATCTAAACATGAAGCACCTTAGAACATTAAATGAAATTTATCTTCTACTATCCATGGATATTTTAACATCTCAATACCTATAGAGTGTTAACAGTTATATACTTTACACAGTAAATCAGGAATCAAAACCATACATATTATTGTATCATGACCACTGTGACATTTATGTAACAACCCAAACTTCTATCTTGACATAAAATACCCCTTTTAGTCAATCACCCCCAATCTAATACATAAGAAGCTTCTATCCAACTAATTGACCTTTAGTGGAATGTGTATTTCACAAGTCTTTGGTACCAGAAGAGGTCTGAATATGAAACAAAAACCTATTACCATAAATAATTCCCATTTTACAATTTGGAAGACTTGTACATCTGAATACATTTAATGAATGTATTCATGAATACATTTAATATACCATGAGGGTAATAACAATCTGTCGTAACCATATAAAACCTTTGCATAAGTATCTCCAAATAAAAAACTTATTGTTTTATTTCTTTTGATGATGACCAGTGTGAACACATAACAATAATATATTTTATAACTTTAGTTGGGGTGTCTCTGATAAGGCTATGGAGATCATTGGGCTTCCAATAAATACACTAGAACTAATTAAAAATGTTACTATGCATCTGCTTTCTTATTTATCAATTTCAGATCTGTCCAACAATCCCAACCCTAAGAGATTTTGTTTACTCATCTTAATAATTTTTGATGACTTATGAAAACCCCAATCATAATATTTAACCCATTAATTTTTTAAATGACAAGAGACTCTCAAGCCCATAACAAACAACAGTACACATTACATTCACATACCCAGTCCTTGCATCATTTGGACCAGCTGGCAACCCAGGTGGAAGCATGCATTTGAAATTTATAACCTAAACAAACCTTTAATTAAACGATCCAAAAATGCAAAAGGAAAAGGAAAAAAGAGAGAAACTGCTGAGCTCAAAAATAAAAGGAATAGCTGTTTACAGAATGGACAAATGGACAAACATAGACAGATGATCTGATAGACAACCTGTACAGATTCAAGCAAATATGGAAACAAGCACACAGCTTGTCAGCATCCGCAAGAACTCCACAAGTTCCCAGGAGGCTGTTTCATACCCCTCCATTGAACTAGCTTGCCTCCCATACCCTGCATTCTTGGAGCTGGCACACCCGCTCACCTCCAGCACCCCAACCCCAGGCTGCCTCCCAGGTGCTCCATACCACTTGGGCACCCCTGCATGGGCACCTGCATCCCTGGACCCACAGGTGTAAATGATTGCCAGTTCATTTGACTCCCAACAACTGCTCACAGACAGACTGGAAAAACAGACAACAGATACACAGGCAGACTGACAGATACTTTACAAAATCAGAATGCACTCAAACACATCTTTAACCAACTTGTTACAATGATTTCTTATAAATTATAGAATTTATAATTATAAACTGACTAGTTAGATTTTTTATAGGCCAATTGGTAGAGATCTCATATAAAAGGATTTTGGAAAGGACTGCAGGGGTTCTGCAAGCAAAGGGAAAATAAAGGGACATATACACCAAGGGTCAGCAAAATGACTGCTGCCTGGCCAGCATAAGCAAGTAGCTTTCATTGAGATAAAGAGCAAAATACCCCATATTGCACATGCTTCGATTATATATGCCAACCAAAGAAATACCTAAAACATAAATTTCTGCTTTGGTTAACAGGCTAATAGAAAAGTCCTCAAATAAGTCAGTGGGATTAGCTGTAGAACATTTGGCACAAGGCAGTATAGATTCAGGAGAAGGCAACAATATAGTAAGGCAGCTAAGGTAACATTTTATGTTATGAGACAAATTTTCAGGGATGTAATTGAATGTATAATCTTCACATTAAAAGAGCCATCCAGCAAAGAGAGGAACATGTCCATGTCCGTACAATATTGGTTCACAATGAGAACACTTCCAAATACTATTAGAAAGGTAAAGACATCCAGTAATGGGAAATAATGTACTGCCAGGTGAGTAGGGTAAATGTTAACTATTCAACAATAAATATCTTGTTTCTCTGGATGGCAACAAGAGCCCCAGTGGGCAAAGGAGCTGAATGAAAAATGAGTAAGGAGAGAGGGCAATCCTTCAGGACTCGATCCACCATCACTGTGGTGACTGTGTATGCAATGCTCTGAAGGGCCTGCTGTAGAGAAGGAGATTCAGGGATCATATCTGCAGGATCTGTGTGACCCCATAAAGCACTGAACAGAGGAGCTAAAACCTGAAAAGGAAATGTTGTCAATAGTTTAAAAGAGTGGGTGTTCTTGGTTGTTCATCTCCCAGGGGTATAGCAGTAGCCACCACAGTAGAGCCAAACCCTTGATTTCCATGAGTAAAATCAGGAACTTTAGAGAAGACATAAGGCAAGACAATCAGTTGATCTACAGATTCATAAACATTTAGTTGAATCTTCAAGAGAGACCACAATTGAAGCAACAATTTTCCTGTATAATCAGCATCAATGACACCTGGAATCACAAAAATGCTTCTTTTTGATGCATGTGAGTGGGGAAGAACCAAGCCAGTTGTCCCAGGAGATAAAGGAACATAAAAAAGTAGTAGAAACCTTATAAACAGTACCAGGCTTTTCCAGTTACAATCTTTCCATGAATGTCCAGCTTTTCTGCAATTAAAACAAGTAGCAGGGGGGCTATAAAGCAGCAGCCAACAATTGCATTTGATGTGCTTGAGTCCCTATATTTTGACAAGCCAAAATCATTTGAGCCAAAGTACTGGCAGATTTCATACAAATATCTTTTAAAGCATTTCTGTACTCTTGGTTTGCATTTTTGAATGCTAATTTCTTTAACAAATTAGAAGCTGCTGCCATATTGTCTACCTGGCATTCAATAGCTTTATTTAATCTATCTACAAAGGTAAGGAAAGATTCAGTGGCCTCCTGTTTAATAGCACTAAAGGAACCTTGAGCATCAGTTGCTTCAGGGATTCTTTTCCAAGCTTTTAAAGCAATTTGAGCCACTTGAGGATAAGCTTAGGGGCCATACATTCCACCTTCTAAAGGAAGAAAAGCAGCTCTACACTGTTTCTGTTGCACTTCAGACAGGGAATTCCCCATGACTTACCCAGGGATTTTCCAAAGGAAATGCAGTAGATGTGCATCAGGGGCCGTGTTCCATTCCAAGAACACAGAAAAGGCAAGTCATCCTCCGAAGCAGATGTCTCCATTGTCAAGTCCTTGTTCAGGTGCCAGCTACTGGGGCCTGTGTCCAGATCCCCAAGCTCCCAATCGAGTGCACAGCAAAGGCCCAAGTGAATGAGACAAGTGGTATGATCTTTAGGGTTCCAGGGGGATCAAAACCCTCTGCAGAGTTCTTAACTCTGGCAGCTGAGACAGACAGTGCCTCTGGGCAGCCTGTATTTATTTAGTATTCAAACAATGCAGGAACCTGAGCAGGACCTTGGGAGGGGTTCAAGGACCCCTCCAAGTAACAGATGGTGCTAAATAAGGAGAAAATCTAGGAGAAACTTTCCAGGTGTCCTCATCTGTGGCCTATCTTGCCCCCTGAGGCATCTCCTTGTTCTCAATTCAGCCATGCCTGGGCCATGCCATAGCTCGGCACATGTATTCAGCTTCAATGGCTCCAATAATCCACTACCGTTAGCTGCATAGCAGACTATAAATTCCCTGTTGTTCCCTCATAATCTCAGAGCTGACTGGGAGCTGGGATCACTGGTGCTGCCAGCACCATGAGATGGTGTTGTGTCATCTACTATAGCACATGCGAATATCAAAATTCAAAATCTAAACTACACTTTCCATTGAATATTTATTGCTCTTGTGCTGTCATAGAGTTAAAAAATCAAGAATCAAATCCTGAAATGTCAGGGACCATCTGTATATGGCCTTCAAAATTCATGCACTTAAAGTGTAACAACAGACAAGGCCAAAAGTAAAAAGAGACAAAACTGTACATTATGTCAACATTTATGAGAAAAAAAACTTCTGTTTTCTACTTGGTATTACAAAATACACATTATTACACCACTCTATAGGAAATGTTAACGTACTCATTTTTATTTAAAGATATACACACAAGTATTGTGCTTACAGGCAAAGGCGGGGGGAGGGAGATAATCCCAAACATTAATATAGGCCAGTAACTCACGAAGAAGATTGGGTAGCATGGGAAACAAAGATCGTCTTCACATCCTATTGCTTGAAGTGAGCCATGATTACACACTGTGAATGTTAAGGTATTCTTCAGAGCAAAAACTAATAAAAAATATTGCAAGGTAGTAAATAGGTGATGTTCTGAGTGTCACCACTTTTTTTTGAAAATTTTGAAGAAAATAACTTTAAGACAATATGGCTCGAGAAAGAGGAAGATGGCAGACTGGTAGGTAGCAGGAGAGAGACCCTCTCTGAGAGAGACAGCTCAAATGCCAGAATAAAACACCCTGGAGAGTCCCAAACAGGGAGAGACTCTCACAACCTAGAAAGGAACTAAAGTGCGAAAACCCACTCGAATATGAGGTCCTGGGGCTACTATTAGTGAAGATAAGATCAGCGAGCTCGGCATTCTCCTTGAGCCGCCTGAACCCTGCCCAACCTGAACAAGCGATCCGAGCCAAAGCAACTGGCCTGAGCCGCGGAGCGCGGAGCTGAACAGCCCTGCGCGCAGCTCGCTGGGACCGGCTCTGCACACGACCCACCCAGAGGCACCGTGGATTCCCACCGCAAGCGCGCTGAAATCGGAGCTCGGACAGTCCAGCAGTTCTTGGGGACGTGGTGAGTGTTGAGAATAAGACCCTACCACGGGAAAGGGGAAACCGACTGGACGACATGTTGGATTTGGGCAGGACAGCCCTAACTCTATAAGGAAGTGGCTTCAGCTGGTTACTCCCCTCGCCGAGCAGATTGGTGGAATCTGCTTGAACTACACCACGCCCCTGGCGGGGATCCAGTTGCTTCCCTGAGATCAGTGCACACTGAGGCAGTGAAGGCCTGCAAAGGTTGACTGGCCCAGAAGGGAAGAGGTAGCGTATACTGCCCGTGGGTGAACTCTAATCTCTGATAACCTATTGAAGAGGGCTAAAGCTCCTAGCCTGCGCCCTCTAGAGGAGCCTTAACCAACAAGAAAAGGGTCTGGGCATTACACTGTACACTTGTATGGAAGGAACCAAAAACATGACGAAAGGGAGAAATAAGAAAACACTCCCAGCCCCCAACC
>PVJX010043313.1:0-13737 GCA_004027295.1 Dolichotis patagonum
CACTCCCACCAACAGTGTAGAAGAGTTCCTTTTGCCCCACAGCCTCTCCAACACTTGTTGTTGGTAGTGTTTTCTATCTTGGCCATTCTTTCTGGAGTGAGATGGAATCTCAGTGTGGTTTTAATTTGCATTTCTCTCATGACTAATGATGATGAACAGTTTTTCATGTATTTATTTGCCGTTCATATTTCTTCATCTGAGAACTGTGTATTCATTTCAGATGCCCATTTTTGGATTGGGTCTTTGAATTTTGAGGCTCTGATTTTTTTAATTCTTTATAAGTTCTAGACAGAAGTCCTTTGTCTGAGGCGCTGTCCATGAAGATTTTTTCCCAATTTGTGGGTTTTCTTTTCACTCTGCTGGAAACCTTTTTTGACATGCAGAAACTCTTTAATAAGAGAATCTTGCTACTTGATGCATTCTGCCACTTTGTGTCTTAAAATTGGTGAACTGAGACCATTAACTTTGATGGTTACAAGTGATACATATTGACTTATCCTTGTCATGTTATTTTTCTTTTGTTGCCCCCCTTCATTTAATTGCAAGCTTTGACTTTTGAGTTCATTCAGTTTGGGTTTATGAAGTGGGCCTTTTTATCTCTTTATATAATGTCCTTCAAAACATTTTGGAGAGCTGTTTTGGTCATCATAAATTTCCTCAAGTGTTTCTTGTCACAAATGTATCTTATTTCTCCATCAATATTGAAAGACAGTTTTGCAAAGTATATCATCCTTGTTTAGAGGTGTCAGCTGTGATTCTGGTAGGTTTCCCTTTATATATGATCTGTTTCTTTTCTCTAAAAGCCTTTAATATTCTATTTTTATTCTGACTCTCTGGAATTTTGACTATGATATGCCTCACTATATATATTTTTGATCATGGCTAATTGGAGTTACATATCCCTCATTTTTCTGTGTGTCAAATTCTTTTTCCCTGTCAGGGAACTTGTCTTCCATATATATATATATATATATGTCATATATATGTATATATAAATTTGTTCTATCCTTTGATTTTTCACTGACACCAATCAATACTGTAACTTTTGTTTTCAACTTCTAGCAGCTGCTGGATTGATTTCTCATGGGTACTTGATGTTCTTAAGAAATTTTTCTTTTCATGATCACTAACTGCAAGCCTGTGTTCTATTCATGAGATTCTGTCTTCACATTGGGAGATTCTGCTATGGATACTTTCATTTGAATGTTTATTGTCCTGGATATCTGTTTGAATCTGTCTTATGGTTTACATTTCTTTCCCATGTTGGGCATTCATGACTTCCATCATTTTCATAAGCTCTTCTGTTTTTTATTCATATCTTCTATACAGTTACTAAACATGATTTTCATTGTGGAAACCATCTCTGAAGTTATCTGAGAAATTATGATTTGATTTTTTCCAGTATCTCACTAGATTTTTTGTTGATATCACTTCAGAATGACCAAGTTGCTGACTTTCAGATTGTCCCACCTCATTTCCCTCTGGTTTGATTTTACTAAGCTAGATTTCTGGGGTTTCCTGCTGTACAAGGGTCTTTTCCTTTTTTTTTTCTTTTTTTGTAAATTTAATTTCTGATTTGACGCTTTTAAATTACCTATGGTGAGTTGCCATACTGATAGTAATTAGAACGTTTAGGAATGACTACTAGTTTGAGGTGTCTCCCAGTTATAACTGGTTTTTGAGTTTTGGATCTGTTGCAAGATCCTACATCTTAAATTTGTTGGGATTGAGAAACTGCTACCTACTAGGCCTATCCCCTTGTTTTTGGCACTGTGCCAGAGTATTTTCTATGACCTTTAGTCACTCTTACTCTGGAATATCAGGAAGAACAGATGGTTAGAACAATTTGTCACTTTTAACTAAAGTGGTAACTTAAAGCAATAACAATAGCATCAAGCACATTTTAGAAAATGACAAAGTGAGATAACCATTAATTTGTACTTTTAACTGTATGTACTAGATTTGTGGTCCTACAACAAAATCTAAAACAAACTAGAAAATTTTATGCATTATATGTCAATTATGTCAAATATATCAATTTTACCCTCAGGGGTTAAAATTTAAGGGAGTTAATGAGAAAACACAGAAGTAGAAGAAGAGGAAGAAATTAGGAATAAGGTTGGAGGACAAAGAGTGATCACACTAACTTTGGGAAACTGGTGTAGAAGACTGGCGGGAAAGAGAAGGAAAGGATAAAATGAAGAAAAGAACAGCAAAACAAAAACACAAACCAACTAGAAACCACATTTATACATAAAAACAAAAGGAAACAATGAAAGGAATAAAAAAACCAAGATCACTACAACAACAATAACAGTAGCAACAACAACAAATACAAATGAGAGAGAGACACAGAAAAAAAGAGTCCACTTCCATGTTTGTGTCTGCTGTTACTGATAGACAGTATGTGATTACAGAGTCTAGATCTGTATTGATTTATCCTAGTAGCATTATGGTGGGGTAGTGAAAAATCTCAGTGAGCCTGCACCTATAATTACCCTAGAGTTTAGTCTGTATTTGGACTGAGGGGGCTGAGACTACACCCATTCAGCTTGCAACACTCAGTGTACTTTCCAAGGAGGGCCTTAACCCAACTGGGAACTACTGGTTGGACCCAGCAGCAGCTCAGATTTCTGAGCTCAGCCAGCTGCTTTCTCAGATAACTCCTGGCCAATTACTCTCTCCCACAGAACAACCAAGCTCTCAGAATTCACCCCCAGCTAGTACAGTCTTTCATATCCACTGCTGTGTTTCTCTGTGGAGGCCTCTGGAGTCACCAGCAGTCACTGCATGTCTGCAGGTTTGAACTGCTCATCTCATGCATTGTGTCAAAACTCGGAGAAGACTCTGTTGACTATCTCCTTCTTTGTCACTGAAGTTTCTTCACTCTCCCTGTGGGCTTCAGTGCTTGCTTCAAATCCTTTCTGGGTCCAGGACACCCACTTACCTCCTTCTTGTCTTGCTCATGTTGTTATATTCCAGCTTCTGGATGGCAAACCTCAGACAGGCTTGCAACACTGTCATATTGGTATTTATTGGGAATTTGTCTTCTCATTGATTTCTTCTCTTCCCCGTATTTTGTTAAACTTTTAATATCTTGAATTTTAATTTGGAGCTATTTTTTGACTTTAATTCTTTTCCATGTGGGTCACCCTGTTTTAAATCATTTTATTTAGCTCTTTTATCTTTTTTTATTTGTGTTTTTTTACTTCCTGATAACTTCATTTGTCCCAAAATATATTTGACTTATATTTTCTATGAACTTGGAAAGTGGTTTACTGATCTGTTTTTTATCTCTCCTAATAGCATTTTGAAGAAACTCTGTGGGTGGTTTTAGGTGTTCTCACTTTCATTGCCCCACAGATTGACTTTGGGTGAACTGGAAGTTTTTGGAGGCAAATCTTTGTCTTGTATTCTCATGTTTATATTTTTGGATTTGTTTTTATTTTGTATCTGTCTCTGTTCACAGTTGTGAGTTGATTGTGATAGTAATTGTTGTTTCTTGTATGGTGAACTCAATTTATAATTTTTTCCAAGATGTCCTCTGAGTTTGTCTCATTTATAGTCTTTGCCTTTGTGCCAGACTTTAACCATTTCCATTTATTTGAGATGGGAGGTTACAGTCTATTTGATGAGTACCTATTTTTCCAGGAACAGACCCTGGTATCATTAATGACCCCAAAGCATTCCAGATATTGACACCTCAAAGAAACTGATTAATAGCAATAACTATATCACCTTAGCTATAGTAACAAAATTGGCATTAATTATAGCCTCAAATAAAAATTGAAAAACCCTATTGGTCAATAAAATGCCATACTTGTCTATTAAAAAGATCTATAATATGGTATAAACACCAAGAAAAAACAAATATTGATCTACTATAGATTCATAGTAAATATATACTAAATGGAGAAACTTTGCCACTACTAAGAATGACATAGCATTAAACAGCAATAAAGTCATTTTAACTATATCTAGAGATTCATAAAGCTTACTATATATTGGTAAAAAGGGAGGTGGTGGGTAACTGGAGAATGAAAAAAATCAAATTTTAAAAATTAATTGATGGGATAAAGGAGAACAGAAAGGAAAATATGGATACCTTTAATGAGTAAAATAAAATTAGTAGGGATAGAAAACAGTCACTGGAAGGAACAAATAACAGAAGCAAAATGATAAACAGAAAGATGAATGGGAAAAGAAAGGTAGAAAGAGTAGATAGAAGTTGAAATTTAAAAAGAAAAAGAGTGAAAAGTAGCTAAAAAACAAAAACAAAAAAAGTCCAGAAAATCTGAAAACCCCTATAAAAACAAAGGAAGGGAAGATAAAAATAATAGGAATTTTTTAAAAATTTAATAAAAAATTCCTATATTATTGAACACATGGTTTCTTTCCAAGATGCGCAAACTTAGAATACAGTCTAACATGATTTCCTATCCTAGTTTTAGAGCTTATTGGTCTTTGAGTTGCCATGCTTGCACTACAGTCCACTCTGTTCATTCCCCCAAATATAGTTAATATCCAAGATAAGGCTTGTACTTATTCCTCTTGGCATAAGGGGAATGTGATCAGCTCTCTCTTCTCTGCTGAATTCAAGCAGAAAGGCAGGAATCTGAGAGAGCTTTTGTACTTAATTTCCTGTGTTATGCAGTCTAATTTTTATTTCTTCTCTCCCCAGGTGCTGTCCTCATCCAAGAGTTTGTCACTTGGTTAATTTTTGTTTCTGCTATTTTGTGCTTGCTCCCCTGGAGTTGGATGCTACAACTCTGGTGTGGGTCAGCTCCCTAACATGGAACAAACCTCTTAAAATAAACATAAGGGTACGTCTTCATATTCATTGGTTAGGCAAAGAATATGGAGTTTCTTCTTTAGCAAATAAAAATATTTTAAAATTCACTGTGGGGACATGTGCACTTTGTTGCAGTTTAAATATCCTCCAAGAGTTGCATGTTTAGAGTTGACAGGTTTTGAGGAAATGATTGGGACACAATTGATCTAACTTCGTTAAGTGGATAAATTAATTTATGAGTCCATTGGTTGAATGGGTTATTAGGAGGTGAGGACTAGTTGGAAAAAGTAGGTCACATGGAGGATGACCTTAAAGGATATACTGAGACTTCATCACCTTGCATTAGTTATTTCACTATCCCTATTTATGACTCCCCTGAGGCGAGCAACTTTTATGCACTATGCTGTTCCATTGAATTCTTGGTTGACCAAGCCAACCATGGATTGAAACTTGTGAAACTACATTTAAAATTTTTCCTCATGTAAATTGTGTATATTTTGGTCACAATGATGAAAGGTGACTAATACACACTTATCTGTAAATACGTTAAAGTTATTTAACTGTATAGTTTTAAAAGATAAATATCATTCTATGTGAATTATACTTCAATGAAGTTATATTTAACAAGAAAGAAAAAAGATTGTACATAGACTCTCTAACATATTTCACTAAATTACTAAGGGATCCATGACACATAAAAAAAGATAAGTGCACTTAAAATTTAGACGATTAAGGCTATATTTCCCATTATAGAGAAGATTTCCACTTCAATTTAATTGCAAATTCAAAACAAATTAGATTAAAATTTAGTTATTCATTCACAGTAGGCATATTTTAAGTACTCAATAGCCATCTGTATGGCTAATGGATATTGAATTAGACAGACAGCTATAAACTTTTCCATCATGTCAGAAAGTTTTTTAAACAAAATTTCAACTACTGCTCCTTTCTCCACCAAGATTTAACTACTGCCAAATCAGATATAAGAGCCAAATGGATTTCTTACAGTGATGATGTCAAAACCTGGTAATATGAATTGGTGTTAGAGCACATTCTTAGCATGTGTGAGACCCTATGTTCAATTCCCAGTCCTGACAAAAATAAAAGACATCAGTATCAATCATAGTGTATTAACAAAAATTCCTGGAAATTCACATCCATTATGTTATTTGTTCCTCAACATCCCATGATAGGATATGTTCCCATGTAAAATTGAATTTTTTCATCAACCAGAGAGATTTCAAATAGGAGTTAAATCTTTCAAGACTTCAACAGTTTGGGTAAGAGATCAGAGTTCAAAGAAAAGTATAGGAAATAGACTGAAGGAGTCCTGCTAGTTTAAAACTTCCAGACACTGCAGAACAAGTGAATCCAATTTGCTTGATTGAAATATCGAAGGCTTCATGCAAACTAGAAGATGAATATAGTATCATCTATAGGAAGAAGATAATTTTAATCATACACATATTGCTTGGTTTACACGTGTAAGTGTTACGATAATAACAGCTTCAAAAACAAAACTGTAAAATTTAGCCAAGATTTAATGAAAAATTTGTCACTGGCTTGTATGACTGCCACCCTATCATTTTAAACTTGCACCCTGGAATTCATGCATTTTCCAACCTGAAACCATCTTATAGAAATATTTTCTAGCTGGCCTTTTTTTTTACCTACATAAAACCCCTCCTTGCCATCTATTTCAATATTTAAGTACTGGGAAAAGACAAATAGGAAGCTAAAGTTAGGAACAAATTTGACAATGTAATGAAATTGCATCACTCAAACTTCCAACAAGAAATTTTTATCTTACATTTATCACTGTTATTTGGCTTGCTTTGGCATGTTCTTAGTGACAGATATTTTTTTCATGGAAAAGTAATACAGAGAATTTTAAAAGTACTTCTTTAGTTAATTTTACAAATATCTGTTCAGAAATGTCAGGATGATTTTTAACAGTGATTCAATGCATGACTCAGCGATGAACCACCAATGAGAACTAGCCCTTCTGTGAGTACCAAAGCATTTACAATTTTACTGTCTTGCATTTCTTCTTAGAAAGAGAATAAGAAATGATATATTAATAATGCATTTTAAAATTGCAAAACATCCTTCTGAATGCCAGGATTTGTAAGAACTTTCATTCTTGATCAATTTATATCATGCTTGATACTAATATTGTTTCATGTTATATCTTCGGCATGAATAACTGAATAAAATAGTGAGTCTCATCTATAAGAAATGTAGTTAAAACAGAACTAAATTCAACATTGTTCTTCTGAATCTAATGTGCATAAAGCATTAGGGAGATACCCTAATTAATCTCCTTTTTTACCTTTGAAAAATTATTTTCAGGAAGGTTTGTAAAATATACTACCATTAAATGTACAGCTCAGTGAGTTTTTCCACATAACCACATCTAAATACAACATAGATTACATGTCATCAAACTTTTGGTGTAAAGACTGGAGAGTAAGTATTTTAGGGTCTGCAAGCTATGTATCACAGTTACTAAGTTTTGACACTGACCCATAAAAGTCATAACAGAAAATGTAGCAAAAATAAGCAAGAAGTATGGCAATAATTATTTACTGAAGACATTGAAATTTGAATTTAACATTCCAAGTGTCATGAGGCATTATCCTATTTTTCAGTCATTTAAAATATAAATATCATCCTTAGCTACAAAGCCACACAATAATAGGTAGTGATTTATTTGGCCTGCAGGATTTAGTTTTCTGATTCCTCAACAAGATATAAAGCATTTCTAATACCAAAGAAGCCTCCATTAAGCCCCTTAATATTTAAGAGCTTCACTTTGTATTTTATCACCATTGATTACAATAGATTGTTCTTTAACTTTATATGAGGAGACTCATATATTTTGTACTCATGTGTATCTGGCTTCTTTCATTCACTTCCTATTCCAAAAATTAATTCATGTTTTTGTATATCAATAATTGATTTCTTATTCCTATGTTGTATTCTGATGTGTGAATAGAAAATTATTTATTATTTATTTGTCCTATTTTGCATATTTGTGCTGTTTCCAGATTTGAGGTATTATAAATAAAGCTACCGTAGAATTATAGCACACATCTTTGTGGTAGACATAAGCATTTATTTCTACTTATTTTTCTTTCAATTGGTACTTATTAACAATTCAGAATAATGAGATTTGTATTGGTCTAGTTTATCATTAAAGTGTACTACATTTAACTTTCAGATGCATATCAATGAGCAGTGACATACTTAGATAAAATGGTTCATTTATTTTAGTTTTATATCAGGTTTTCAAGAAATCTCCATAACAATTTCCATAGTGGTTAAATTAGTTTATATTCCTACCAAAAGTTTAAGAGGATTTACATTTTCACTGCATTCTGAATTCTCACCAACACTTTACTTTTAGATGTTTTCTTGGCACACATTTGCAATAAACAGTAAGTATATTAAACTTTAGGAGTTGATGTATACATGGATCTCATTTTGTCATTTTTCTCCTTCCTTATCTTTCCCCATTATCCTTCATTCTTACATACATTTTTATTTCTAAAATATCTATCTTTCTATTTCCTGTTATCTTTTATTTCAGTATTTAAATGAATAAAATAAGTAAATGAGAAAAATTTGATATTTAACCCTGTATCTGATTTATTATGCTTAATATTGTCACAAGAAAAATATATTTTCCCCAAAATAGCCCAAATTAGTTGTACTATTCATTATTTATTCATTTATTTATCATTTTTATTTGGGTTAGTACATGTTTGCAATACATGATGTTTACATTCATTGTGGGAAATTCGTACATGTACGTAACAAATGTCATTTTTTTCTTATGCTCTCTTTTGAATTTTAATTTTGCAAACAGATTTATTTGATTGTTTTTGAAGTTCTTATCAAGTTATTTATCATAAATACAAAAAAATAGGCAGACTAACAGACCAAAAACACATAAAAAATTAGATATTTATAATAATCAAGGTACATTTTTAGATGTGTTGTCCATGTTGGCTCACCACAATATGTTTTTCTTAATCTTCTTTTAACATTGTTTATTTCTTATTTTGTACCATATTTATTTACTGGGCTTCTTACATAAAAGAAACCATGTGATATGCAAGCCTGAGTTTCTTATTTTCTTCACTTGACATTATGGCCTCATAGTGTATCCATTTTCCAACAAATGACACTTCTATCTTTCTTTATGGCAGAGTAGTACTCCATTGTATACAAACATTTTTCACATTTTTTTATTTAAAGAAAGAAAAGAAAATTTAAAAAAAAACAAAAGAGAAAAATGTAGAAAAATACAGAATTCAAAAAAATTAACATCATAAAATCTCTAGTTGATACATTGCATATTGTCATCGTAAGATAGGTGTTAAAGTTACAAAATCAAAGCATAAAAAGTGATTAGACACTCAAACACTGACAGTGGAAACCATCCTGTTCAATGATCTAACAGAAATATTGTAATATGGTCATTTATCTTAAACACTATTCATACTGTTTTATCCTTTAAAGCACTTCCTTACCTTTCATTTTACAATATCTATTATAATTTGTGGATCCCATTATTTTGTCAGTTCCTATTAATATTTACAATAGAGATACAATGTGATACCTAATAATGTGAGTCGTGTTTATTTCACTAATGAGGATACTCTCAAGTTGCTTCCATTTACCTATAAAGGTCTCAAGATCATCTTTTTTATAGCTGAGTAGTATTCCATTGTATAAAAATACCACATCTTTTTCACCCACTCTGGGGTTGATGGGCATTTAGGTTGTTTGCAAGATTTAGCTATCACAAATTATGCTGTTATGAACATAGAAACAGATATATCACTGTCACATGACCTTTTCAATTATTCTGGGAAAATGCTCAGGAGGGGAATGCTGGATTGAATGAAACTTCCAATACTAGTTTTTTGATGAATCTCCATACTGATTTCCACAGTAGTTGCACCAGTCTACACTCCCACCAACAGAGGAGAAGGTTTCCTATTTCCCCGCATCCTCACCAACATTTCTTATCAATTGATTTCTTTTTGGCTGCCATTCTTTCCAGGGCGAGATGAAATCTCAATGCTGTTTAATTTGTATTTCTTGAATGACCAGTGATAGTGAACATATCTTCATATATTTGCCATTTGTATATTTTCACCTGAGAAATATGTGTTCATCTCCAATGCACATTTTTGCAGAGGGTCATTGAATTTGGGGGGCTTGATGTTTTTCAATTCTTTATATGTTTGGGATATAAGTTCTTTGTCTGAAGGATTGTTGGCAAAAATTCATTCCCATTCTATGGGGTTACTTTTTACATTGTTGGTGATTTCTTTTGAAGTGAAAAATCTTTTTAGTAATATGAGATCCCAGTTGTTGATTCTTTGAAGTATTTACCATGTGGTTTGCATTTTCTTCATGAATTCTCTGCCTACCCCTATGTCTCCAAGAGTTCTACCTACCTTGTCCTCCAGTAAATTTAGTGTATCTGTATTAATATTTAGATCCTTGCTCCATTTTGACCTTAGTTTAGTGCATGATGACAGGCATGGTCTAGTTTCAGTCTTCAGTATGTGGAAAGCCAATTTTTCCAATACCATTTATTAAAGAGGCTATCTTTTTTCCAAAGAACCTGTTTAGCCACTTTGTCAAATATAAGATAGCTTAGTGTCTTTGTAGTAGTGTTTGCATCTTCTAATCCTTTCCACTGATTCTCAAGTGCATTTCTTTGGCAGTGTTCACTTTCTTGGTGTGACTATTTATTGCTATATTTCCCTCATATGACTATTTTCATTGTGTCCCATAGGTTATGGTATGTTGTATCTGCATTTTCATTGTACTGTAGGTATTGTTTTATTTCTTCTTTAATTTCATCTGTAACTCACTAGTTATTCAGAAGATTGTTAATTAATTTCCATGTATTTATGCATGTTTTGCAGTTCTTTTGACATTGATTTCCAATTATAGTGCACTATGGTCAGATATTATGTATGGGATAATTTCATTCACTTTGAATTTACTTAAGAATGATTTATGAGTTAATATATGGTCTATTTTGGAGAACGACCAATGTGCAGCTGAGAAGAATGTATATTCTGATGTGGTTGGGTGAAACACTCTGTAAACATCCACTTAATCCATTTGCTCACAGGTATAATTCAGTTCTGTTATTTCTTTGCCGACTTTTTGTCTAGTTGATCTATCTCTTTGTGACAGTTGGGTGTTAAGGTCTCCTATTACAACTATGTTCATATGTATTTGGTTTTTCATGTCCATTAGTATTTGTCTTATATAGTTGTGTGCTCCTACATTTGGTGCATATATATTTATAATTGTTAGTTCTTCCTCTTGAGGCTTTCCACTTACAAGTATGTAATGGTCTTCTTTATCTCTTTTAATCTGTTTAGGTTTGAAGTACACTTTGTCTGCAAACAGAATAGCTACCCTGCTTTTTTTCTGGATTCCTGTTGCATGGAATACTGTTTTCCATCCTTTGACTTTTAATCTATGAGTTTCTTTTTGAGTCAGATGTGCTTGCTGTATTCAGCATATTGTGGGTTCCTATTTTTGATACATTCTATCAACTTGTTTCTTTTGAAAGGTAAATTGAGCCTATTTATATTTATGGATATCACTGATATGTACTGGTTTGACTTTGCCATATTGTGTTCCTGTTGTTGGTTTCCTGCCTTTCTCCCTTGTTTAATTTCTTCTCTAGCCTGGTGATTTCTTTCTGTTGTTGTTCTGGAGACTGTGGTCATTTTTATCTCTATCTAGTGTGTCTTTCACTACTCTTTCAAAGGTTGGTTTGGTGGACATGAATTTCTTCAGTTGTTCTTTTCAAGGAAATATCTTGTTTCTCCATTAAATTTGAAAAACAGTTTTGCTGGGTACATCAGTTTTGCTGGGTTGCAATCTCTTTTCTTTTAGGACTTGAAATACTTTGCTCTACGCTCATATTAACCTGAAGGTTTGTGTTGAAAAGTCTGCTGTGATTGTAATAGGTTTTCCTTGATAGGTGAGTTGTCTCTTTTCTCTAACAGCTTTTAGTGGTCTGTTTTTATGCTGTGTGTCTGGGATCTTAATTCTTATATGTCTGGATGTATATTTTTGTTGGTTTTGACTGTTTGACATTCTGTATACCTCATTTATATGTATATAAGATTTTTTCCTCATGTTTGGTAAATTTTCCATCATTACTTCTGTGAACAGCTTAGCTATGTCCTTTGTTTTGTCTCCTGCATCCTCACTGAGACCTATTACTCTTACATTGTTTCTTTTGACATAATCTTGAAGCTGCTGGATTGTCATTTTATGTTGCCTTTTTGTTTTTATAAGTTTGACCCTTTCATGGTTGCTCTGTGCAATCCTGTTTTCAAGGTCTGAAATTCTATCCTCAGCTTCATTTAAACGGTTTTTCCAGCTTTTAATACATTTTTTTGTTTCTTGGATATCTCTTTAAATTTGTTTCATGGATTCTGCTTGTTTTCTACACTGTCTGTTCAAAGTTTCAATCAATTTCCCATGCTCCTGTTTCTTTAAATCTATTTCTTCTCTGGCTATGTTGAGCAACTCTTTTTCTAAGGTTGTAATCTCTGTCTTATATGTCTGGTGTAATGTAAGACATTATATTACATTAATGTCTTAATGTAAGACCTTATTTCTAATTTGATATCCTCCATAGCTTCATGCATTTGTTTCTTTACTTAATTTGCTATCTTTTCAAAGATTTCTGGTGTATGACTTTTTTACTTGAAAGACAATAAAACAAAAGAGGGCAGTACAGAGCAGATCAGAACAGGACAACATAGGCAACACAGTACTTTACATTAAGTCAACTGGACATCAACAGTAGCTAACACCATATCTCTTACTGTGCTATAGTTGAGCACAATTATAAATACAATAATATCGAACATAACACAATAGTATAAAGCCATGCATAGAGTGAAAGAATTATGGGGCTTTCTGAAATGAATAACAGAAAATGATCAATGGGTATTATAATATCCCATTTTTAATAAAAAAATTTTTGTTCAAACTATCACACATATTCAAATTCCAATAAGACACAATGTGATAGATAGAACCAATGGTAGTAAAACAAAAGAAGCATGGTAGGACTTCTAAGAAGGATGATATTAAATCAGCAATAGCTGTCATAATGTTTTGTTTTCTTCAAAACAGCTGTTCATATTATCATGCATGATATAGTCAAACAAAACAGGACAAAACCATTCCAACTGATGATTGAAAGCTTTGCAAGACTTCAAAGCTATGAGATATGGACTCATGCTTACCATACAGTCTTACATACTCTTACCAAATCTCATACTAGGGAGACTATACGGTATTTACCTTTGTGAGTTTGGTTTATTTCGCTTAAGAGAATGGTCTCAAGTCGTGTCCATTTATTTATAAATATCTCAATGTGATCATTCTTTTTTTTGAAAGAGAATAAAACAAAAGGGGGCTGTACAGAGCAGATCAGAATAGGAACACATAGGCAACACAGTACTTTACATTAAGTCAACTGGACATCAACAGTAGCTAACACCATATCTCTTACTCTGCTATACTTGAGCATAGTTTCAAATACAAAAATATCAAACATAACACAATAGAATAAAGCCATGCATAGAGTGAAAGAATTGCAGGGCTTTCTGAACCGAATAACAGAAAATGATCAATGGGTACTATAATATCTCATTTTTGATAAAAAAGAAAAAAAATTCATTTGAACTATCACACATATTCAAATTCCAATAAGACACAATGTGATAGATAGAACCAATGGTAGTAGAACAAAAAAAGCATGGTAGGACTTCTAAGAAGGATGATATTAAATCAGCAATAGCTGTCATAATGTTTTGTTTTCTTCAAAACAGCTATTCATATCATCAAGTATGATATAGTCAAACAAAACAGGATAA
>PVJX010043314.1:0-13737 GCA_004027295.1 Dolichotis patagonum
TTTACAGAAGTAATAGCTGAAAACTTCCCAAACATGAGAAGAGAAACAGACATCTGGATAAGTGAAGCATATAGAACTCCAAACAGCCATAACCAAAATAAAACTACACCCAGACACATAATAATCACCATCCCAGAAATCCAACATAAGAATAGAATACTAAAAACTGTTAGAGAGAAAAGAGAGATCACCTATAAATTTCTTTTTGTGAAGGTGTTTTTCCCTTGCTTTAAGAAGTAAAAAGCTACTTTTATCACTGGAGATGGAAAATGAGATAACAAAAAGTTTTTAGCTGATTATAAATGCTGAATAAATGCTAGTATTGGAAAGAACAAGTTTTCCTGTACTTATAAATGTAAGTATAAGTGGACCTTACACACCTTACAAAAATAATGCTTATCTTTCACTGGGTTCCCTTTTACTTTCTAGTCACTTCTCCATGATTTGTCATCTCTTGAAAGGCAAATCCTCTTTCCTTTGTTAAAAAGGTATATATGTTCCTGAGTCTATCCACTTTTTGAGTATTGCTTCTTGGGTTTGAACTCCTGTGAAAATAAATATTAATAAAAATGATGTGGCTTTTCTCCTGTTAACCTGTCTTTTATTCATTTAATTCACAGGTCCTTAGTTATAGAACATAATAAGGTACAGGAAAACTCATTCTTCCCAACACTAGCATTTATTCAGCATTTGTAATCATCTAAAAACTTTTTTTTATCTCATTTCATCCTCACAACAACCTTCTGAGATTGTTATAAGTGATGCATTTATTGAATTCTTAGAAGATGGTTTATATGTGTACTGTAATTATTACAATGACCCTATGTGGCCATGGCAATGTTTGGTCCCTTTTATTGAGTGCAAAACTAAGGCAAAGAGAAGTTAGAAAACTTGCTCAAAGTCATGCCACCTGTATGTGATAAAGTAGAAGACTTGAAACCAGGCATTTTGTCTTCAAAGTCTGCACTCTTCCTGCCTTGCTATTATTTCACTTTTGTGGATGAGAAGACAGATCAAAAAAGTAAAAACCTAATAGCTAATCAATGGCAAAATGCATATTCAGTTTGATTCTTGGGTATAGCCCTTAAGCTCTACTGTCTCATCTAACAATATCAAAGAAAAATAAACCAAAGTCACATGGCAGGGTATGGTGATGACAAGTTTAGCAGCAAAAACTTTCCAGAGTTTATCTTCTTATTTAAGGAATAAAACTTTTAAGGTCAGCATATCTCCAATTGCCTTGTATTTGCTTTTATACTTTAACTGTTTTTATTTTATTTTTACTTTTTCAAAGTAATAATGAATAGGTCAACATCCAGACCACTCAATGCTCTGGGCTAGTTTTCTTGCTGCCCTGATCTTATAGATATATTTGATTTTCATGTGCTCCATTTGTTGTTTTATTGACATAGTTATTGATAAAAAGAATGTCCTTTGCCCAGATGTGTTCTTTGGCCTTCAATTGATTTGATGGGTAGGCATTACGTTTGGACAATTAATTCTTTAGGTAGCAAAAGCTTTTCTAGACCTCAGGAACTCAAGCCTATTGATGTTAAAATTTCCATTAGCTCCAAATTAATCATTTCTCCAGCTGCTAAGTATAGCATAGCTCTGTCTATTTTTGACTGAGTGTCCACAACAGATGATACTGTAGCTTTCATCCATATCAATTTTGTCACCACTTTCCTTTGAAACAAACAAACAAACAAACCTGTTACAAAGCCCAGAAGAATGCAGGAAATGAGACATGAGCAACATTTTGACTTGCAGAAATAAATGGTGTGTGTTGGAGGCAATGATAGTGGTAATATGTGGTGGGTATGCATATGGCAGAGTCAAGTGGAAATCAGATGAGAAAAATAAAATGACACAAGAAACAAATGAAGAAACATCGAACTGTAGTTAGCCTGTTCATTTCACATCTTTTTAAAAATATATGCCATTCTAGAGACCCCCTTGGAAGAGGCTGTTATTCCATTCAGCATTGCTATGGTAAGGAACCATGAATGGTATTGTAACTGAACACTGGACCAAGGCAGTGCTTACTGTCCAACCCTGAAGAGGTTTTACATTCTGCTCCTCTTGGAAATGAACTGCATATTTCCCATGTATGAAACTAAAAGTACCAGTTGAGTACTGTGCAACAGTATTCCTTTAAAAATGTTCTTGTGGAGCTGTAAAAGACAGGATAATTAAAACTCCTTACAGAGTTTAGTTCTTTGACCTCTCATTAGTTTCAGTATTATCAATGGCCACTTGTTAGAAGCCTAATTTTATCATTAGCCCCTCAGAGCTTACAGCATGCATTCCAAAGGGTGGACTCTGTGTGACTCTGCATGCATGCTGTTGCTCCATACCAGAGGAAGAAAACGGAGGAGTAAATTGCCTTATTCCTTCATTTTACTGAGTTGTCATGCTAAAGTGGTTAAAAAGAAAGGGAAAGTAGTCCTTCCAACATGCACAATTATGAGTCTGAGAAAAGAAAGTCAATGGGCGGTATGACTACTATATTCTGGAAGCAGCTTTATTAGGTATCATGGAAGAAGGATGAAAAAGAAAATTTTCATCCCTACACTTCTATCATTTAAAAAAAATGATGTGTCATATCACCTTGTGTCACCCTGTACAGTGAAATAAAAACTGATTCACTTCATCAAGGTACTTCAAAAAATGACTGCAGAAACTTAGAGCAGGGAACAACTAGCACATTCATTCTTTGTCTCTCAGGGTAGGTACTCTGATCTCAGCATTTTAATTAATTCCTTGATATTGCTAATAGGAGGTTCAGCAAGTATAGTCAGACTTCTTGCCAAAACCAAGATCTGTAAAATAGCCTACTGTGTTTCTATTTTCCTTAAGTGAGTAAACAAAATCTAAGATTTGTGAGAAAGCAGAAAAATATTTCTTTGATACAATATGAAAATTAAATACCCATCATGCCTGCTAAGTATAACTAACTGAAAAAATTGTTTCTATTGCCTGCTATTCTACAGAATATCATTTAAGACATAAAAGTCTTCAATTTTCCCAAGTTTGAGACTGTGAAAGAGGATCACATGACACTAGTTATAGTTTGTATTGTAGTCAGGGGTTGTGAGGAGAACAATTAAAATCAGGACATGGAATTTATACTATTATTTTATGTTGCTCACCCAAGGTTAACAAAAGACAGTGCCAGAAATCTATCCACAACACCAAAGACCCAGAATATACATCCAAGTCTTGAATCTCACAGCAATGTCCTACATGAGTCCAGATGAAAACCCCAGAGCCCATGACAATGCCTTCCATGAGTCCATCTAGAGATCTAGAGCCCACCAAAGGGACTCACACCAGTCTATTTTATGGAACCATGCTGGGAAGGCCCAAAGGTCAGCAGTGGAAGCTAGAAAGTCTATGCCAGGAGGGTGAAGGAGCTGTGCTGGTAGGTTGAGGGTTCTACATTGGAGCCGAGAAGTCACACTCAAAACAAAGACCAGGGCTGTCCTGAAAAGCACCACAGCCATTCTCAGTTACACGGAGGCCCCAAGCTCCTCCAACAATAAGCACAGTCAAGTACATGCCAGGGAACCAGCATGATGAGTTCATCCTGGAGATTAAGCAGCACATGTTTTCTCCTTTGGAGGCAAGAAGCAATGATCCTGGCTCCAGAGCTTCTCCAAGTCCAGAGCTTCTCCAGGAGAACCAAGGGTTCAAACAGCAACACATATGAGAGCCCACAATGCCTCAATGCCTCAATGCCTTAATCCCTAGTTTCTCCTTCTCCACGTCTCTATGCTGGCAATTTTCCTCAGGTGGAACATCTGCACTCAGCATCATAGTGATTTAATTCCACTGGTGTTAAGTTGACCACTAGTTTTTATTCTATACAGTTTGGAAAATGGGGAGGGAGGAAATTACAATAAAAAGACTAAGAGCAATAATATTAATGTAATATAAAGTAGTCTTAGTGAACCTCCACTGACTCAGTTCATTGAATTAATTGATATTCAGTAAAACCCAGTGATGAATGGACATGTTACACTAGCTACTCTGCTTAGCAATGTAGTTAAAAAGAATGTTTAGATGCATCTAATTCCCAGATGCTTCTGCTTCAACCATTTGAATTGTATGTTTACAAAAAGTCAGTTGAGTTTGCTTAAAATCTATTTATACCTATTTTAAATAACAATGCAATTGTGTGATTTAATTAAATCTTATGTAAACTGATGAAATGTGAGCATGAAGTGAGTTGTTTCAATTAATTCTAGGTTCAGTGCCTTTGTAAGACTCAATAAAAGTAGAATGCTAAAAAAATTCTGTCAAATTGAGTGTGGGTGAGAAGACAGTAAATCATGAGGGAAATTATAATAGTTCAGAAATATAATACATTTAGTTTGATTCATTTTATAAAATTTGTATTAGTATATATTTGCAGTACATAATATTTTCAATCCTTGTGTGGAGTTGGTACATGTATATAACATGTCAAAATTCCTTTTATATATCACCTTCCTCTCCCTTCCCTACACCCTCAATCTCTTGATTCCCTTCTCATTTGAGAAAGATTTGTATTTCTACCTCTTACCTACTTTTAGTTTTGCTCTTTATTTATAATATAGATTTCTAGTGTAATAAAAACTTTGTAACATTTAAGCTTATGTGTCAGATATATTTCATCTAACATGGGGTCAACGCACATCCATTTTCCTACAGCTAACTCATTTACCTTTCTTAATGGCAGATTAGTATTCCATCATGTTCAAACATCACTTTTTTTATACATTTATCTGCTGACAGACATGTAAGCTGTTACCAAGACTTAACTATTATAAATTGTGCTGCTATAAATATGAGTATGCATGTACCACTGTAAATATGATGAATTTGACTCTTTTAGGAAGAAACATAAAAGGGGAATAGCTGGCTTGAATAGAACTTCTACCTTTAATATTTTGAGGAATCTCCATACTGATATACAGAGTGGTTGTACAAGTTTACATTTCCACCAACAAAATTTCAGATGCAAACAAAATTAGAAAGTCTACTATAGTTACCATGGTTAACATCATTCATCTTCAACAATTATCTTTGCACATCCAGTCTTGTTTCATTTAGACCTCACTCATCTGATCTCAATTATTTCAATGAAAATCTCATTATAATATCACATCCTGTCAGAGATCTTCTATGATTCTAATTCCACTTAAAGGAACCCAAACTATAAATTATGTATATGCAAGCAAGATGGTGCAAAATTCCAACAGTCAAATGATATATAAGAAAAAAGCTAGAAGATAGAAGGCAAACAATGAAAAAATGATTTTTCATGAAATATTTGTTTGGACCTTAAAAGAGAGAAGCTATCTACAAATCAATTTGTGCTAAAAATAAAAAAAAATTGTTAAAATAACCACATTAAGATGTATGTATATTTCAATGGTTCTTTGTTTCAGTGGCTTGTTTAGCTAAAAAATGAATTATCAAGTCCAACTTGTTGGATTAGAGAATATGTAGCCTATAAATGATCCACTATCCAATATCCAATATCCAATATGTAGCCTAGTCATGATCCACTATCATTGAAATATTGAGGCTATTTTTCACATCTGTCTAACATAAACCAGTAACTGAGTAATACTCTATTTTCAAGATTTAATTCAATTAGAAAGAAGAAAATCTCAGAGCTTTGAGATATATTTCATTTGAAAAATCATGACTTGAAAAGCAGCAAAAAATTCAGGTTGAATTTTTATCCAAATCTTACTTTCAGCCTAACCAATCTAAAATAACCCTATAAGAGTTCTTTAATAACTATCCAACTCCTCACCCCTAAGGCTTTCCTGATTACTATATATGGCTACTTTGAGATGTTAATCTGTTGGTTAACCCATGTCAGTCATCTGGTCCTGCTTAAGAATTTGAGGTATGATATATAGATATAGTTAGATAATAGATGAGACCTGAATGACTGCTTTAGTGAAATTGGGCTCTACGAAAGCAAAGGAAGTGATTTAAGAAAGGAAGAGGAAGAAAGCTGAGAGGCAGCAACTAGGGAGGCTATTTTACAACTGGTTGATCTTACATTTCCATGAGTCAGCCTTATATTAAATGACTTTTTATTTTAGTTTGCTTGAATGGGTTTGCTATTTCCTAAAACAAACAAGTCTTGAGAAACAGGATGGCCCCTTGTTAAACAAGGTACAAGTTGAGATTCAAAAAGCATGGACAATGAAACACCTCAGAGTTTCAGCCAAATTGAGCATTAAAAGTTTCTCACTGCAAATTCCTTTGTGTGTATGTGTATGTGTGTCTCATGTAGATGGCTGTGTATGTATAATTCTTTTGTATCAACTAATTTCCATGCTAACTATAAAGAACCTAAGGCTATATCAGCTCAAGATATTTCATTCATGATTTACATCATACAGGACATAAAGAATTATCTGCTAGTAAATCTAGGCCCGTGAAAAATGACACTATTACACTATTTTATTTATACTTTAAGTGCCAAGTTACTCCATGTTTTACAGTTGCTTACAAGTCTGAAACCAAAAATTTCCTTTTTTTATTTTAATTTAACCTTCATGATCTAATTTCATGTTAGTGCCAAAAGAAATTGTGTCTTAGTCTATTAACTAAGAATATTACTATTAAATAAAATATACATATGCAAGGCATAAAGAAGATGATCATAGCTCTTGCACTTTCAAAGTGCAAGAATATGTTACTCAGTTTAAGGTTAATCTGGGTACAGATCATAAGTAAATATGAAACAGCTCTGTTTAGACGTTAGCCTCTTTGTTATTTATCATAATTACTCAGAATATCCACTTTGCTTTCCTTATAAAATGTCAGGCAGTATTTTGTATTGTATGAATTTTGAAGTTTCCAATTGGAGGAAAGTTTGGAAGTGTATTTGGGAAGCCTGATGGGAACAGTTTACAAGCAGCTTAATATGAGCACATGTAGCTCTAGCACCAGTGATGTATGTCTTTGCTTTCATAGTCACCATCCTCAAAGAAATAATTTCTCTTACCTGGATCTCAGTTTACTCACTATAAATTGAATAACATGAAAAATATTTGCTCTATGTCTTTCCTAATTTGATAAATTTACATTTTATCAAATACACTTCCTAAAAGCAATAGCTTACCGAAAGAGAATTATATTATTTTTCTTTTCAGAAAGCCACTTAATTGGAAAACAATGCATTTCCTAGAAGCTGGTAAATCTAATATTTGATGGTTAATATTGTCAAGTTTGAATTGACATTTTATTGTAACTTCCCTTATACATGACACAATCCATCATGACCCTTCTGAACCCAGTAGTTAAAGATGTTCATTTCCTTATTAAGATCCTACATAAACATGTCTGCCAATACTTCTAGTGCTTTGAAAAAAATTGCAGAGAGACTTGATTGTTGTTTTTCATTTGGAGTTTTATGAGCATTGAATTGTCTTTACTAATGAATGACTAAAATGTATCAGATTTTGGACTATGACAGAGAACTATAATTTTCTTTAATATAACAACAACAACAAAATTACTTCCAAGAGCAGTCTGTTCAATTTCTTTGTTTTTTTGAAATCCATTTTATTTCAAGGAGAAAAAGAAAAAGAGAAAAGAGGAAAAAACTAGAACAAAGTTTGCTACTCTTTCAAAAATATTATGTCAATTTAAAACAAGGACTTCTTCTAAAAGTGAAGTTGACTCTTAGAGAATTTCACATGGTTAAATTCATGTTTTCATTGGAAAGCACAGAACCCTTTAATACTCTTCATTATGTAGTACAGGGATTCACCCACTAAACAATTTACTGTTGGTTTGGCTGGTACAACTACTCTGTCATCAGAAATCTTCATCAAGTGTTAATGTTAGAACCAAAGGGGAAGTTGTGGAGATTTGGCCAGATGTGTGCACTTTTTCCTGGAATTTTTATATGCCAAAGTTTTGCTTGTGAAGTCCAGACAAAGTAAATACAATTACATTTTATCATTAATGGTTTTTCATCCCCAAGCATAATGGTTTCTGTGGCATTCAAGTTGATGTTCCTTCTCTTAAAGCATTCTCCTTTTTGTTTTACATGAGTTGACTTTTCTTACACCAATTTTTCTTGAATAAATCCATGATGTAACTACAATGTCCCCTTATATCTTCTTTAAGAATATTGTACCTATTCAATTATTTTATTATTCTGTAACACAAAATGGCATTCCAGCCATTATATTTCAGTTTTTGTTAGTTTAACCTTTGCTTTACTTCTGTTCCTGTCAGTAGTTCCCACTACTACTGTCCCCTAGAAACACCTGGTCACTGTGATGCACATTGTGAAAAGCAGGCTCCAATTGACAAGCCATTCTGGCTCCATACTTCCCTTTGCAACTCCATTAAAAACCTCCCTCCTTGAGCTTTTGAGTCTGATCTCTTTGGGAATGATCCTATTCAGGATCACCAGGGTAATAAACCTGATTCTTGCCTCCAAACCTCAGCACAACTTGGTTCTGAATCATGGCTTTGCTGTTACATTTGGTGTGTTAGCTGGGACACCAACTGTGCTGGCCATTTTTGCCACTGGCTAGAGCCCTTGCAGACGGAGTAGGGACTCTTCTGGCCTTTCAATGAGAAAAGCACACCCCTGAAATATTTTCAGAGTCTCCTTGCGGGATGGTGCAGGATACTCCACTTGCAGCCTGTGATTCACTAGGTGAAAATGGAAAATAGATGCAGAAGTCTGTCCTGTCATCAGAAAATGTAAGACCTCCAGAGGCTCTCCTAATTCAGGCCTGTCCCACTGGACAGAAGGAGAGATTGATTATCTCTCATCAGCATAAGGACTCCCAGAGGGGAGAAACTGTGTTAACCTCTGAATGAATGATGAATATGTGTTTGAATGTAAACCTTAGACCATTCCATCTGTATTCCATGGCAAGGAACTCTTGGACCAGAGAGTTTCATCAAATCCTAACCTGAATTGCTGTGGACACATCTAAAAGGGAATAATTGAAACCCTAGTGATGAGCTTCTCCTTAGTCCAGATGGTCCTAAATTGCTGAGAGGCATGCAGTCAGGTGGGCGTCTGAATGATCTCTCTCTGGGGGCAACCACACTTTGTCTGTTGCATCTCCACTCAAGAGTGCACCACATACACATAGATATAACTGGTGGGATATAGACATTACAAACACACAGTCCTTGACTACAACCCAAAAATTTTTCTAAGGACTTTTCTGGTGATTACAGAGTTAAAATGAAACCAAACTACTGCATCTTAACAAAACTCCTTGCTCCCTGCATCTGAAAAATAAAAACAAAAGAGGATTCATTCTTCCTAAGAATTCCACTTTTGCAAATGTTATCAGCTGCCACAGTTGCTGCCAGCACCTATAGTTTCAATGGATTGCCCACTCCCTTGCTCCCAACTCATCTACTTCCAGTCAATTGAACTGGTTCTAGGCACTCGTCCTTCTATGTAGCTCCAGAGAATCCAGTCAGTCATTGCCTGAACTTGGTCACAAAAGCCCTCTATCTAAAATTTTCTGTTTCACAGCTACCATTACATGTCTATTTTGGTCAGATGGTGTCATCTAATGCCAACCTGGGATGACACTCACCAATTCTTTTTGACTCTGTTCAACACAGAATCATTACCACATGTTGACTGAGGAAAAACTGAACTGTCAACTGTGACACATAAGTTTCCATGACCTTTCTCAAAAGTCACCCCACCTAGGATTATACTGTTCCAGCAAAAGGAAATAATACAACACAGTCAAACCCTTCTCAAGGCATGAAAAGGTAACAAAAAACCTATCAATATGTCAAAAATTTCTACTATTATCCAGAAGCCTGATAAAAGCCCTTCAGACTCTCATGAGAGTCTGTAAAACAAAAAGAATCTACACTCCATTGACCCTGAGGCCCCTAAGAACCTACAAATGGCAAATACAACCTTCATTACACAAAAATCACCTAATATCCAAAAAAAATCTAATCTGATAGGCAACCATACACTCTGGCCAAAGACCAAGTTATATGGGCTATGGATACTAAAATATAAATTCCCATTCATACTTAATGATAAGAACTCTAAAAAAGCTTTCACCTGGATCAGACAGCAAATCTTTCATCAGTCTGATGAGTTCAAACTAGGCTAGACCATGCTCCCTCCTTCAGCTAAGTAACTGGGAGCATACAGTGCATGTTCACATTGGGCACGAACCTATGGCTTTCCTGGTAAATAACCAGCCTACTGCCCCTCTGTCAGAAAAATTTTATCATTTCTTGGGCAACTGGGTCTTTTCTATCTTGCACCTTCTGTCAGTCACAAACTTACAGCCTGAGAGGGCATCTCACCAAACATGAAGTCCTACATATGCCACAATGCCCCATACCACTTCTGAGAAGAGACCTCCTCTGTAAGTTAAAAGTGAGCATTTTCTTCACACCAAGTCAGTCAGCTTCCATCTTATTTAATCCTTCATTTTCAAAGTTGTTCATAATTCTGACTATTCTCAGAAAGGATGAATGACACCTGCATCAACCTGAGACAGATTATTATAATCCTGAAATTCTAAAAATTCTCCTCCAAGAACTATGAACTAAAAATTTACCTCCAATTGTGGCCATTGACTGTGCTCCCATAGCAATTGAAGCCCATCCTGCTGTGATGAGCCCATTTCTGTCAGACGTGTCATGGGAAGCATGAATTGGCATCCAGCCACACATCAGTCCCTTAAAGCAGTTTGGGAATCAGATAGACTTTCAAATAATTTGGAAAGTTTCTCTCCTCCCAGTAGCCCAGCAAGGATTATAGCCAGTGCAAGATCTTCATGCTGTCAACAATGCAACCATCACCTTTCACTCTGTGGTTCACAATTCATACACCATCCTTGGACCATTACTTCGAGCTGCCACCTGATTTACATGTGTAGATTTTAAAAATGCATTCTGCTGCTTGCAGGTTTCTCCCATAAACTGACCCTTTTTTTACATTCAACTGGGAAGAGCCTGAGATAGAACAAATTGGCCGGCTCTCTTGGACTCAGTTGCCACAAGTTTTTAAGAATTCTCCCCTATTTTCAAGGGGGCTCTAGCAACCAACTTGGCTAAATTGCCATCACCTTCTCTCTGGGGTCTGTTTCTCTGTCCCTCCCAGCTCTGCAGTCACATTTCCTGCTTGTCATCACAGTCCACATACACATATGAAACCAACCCAGGAATTTGCAATATTTTCTTTCCCTGAGTTTGTGACACTGACTACCTGCCTCTGATTGTGAAGCTCCATACCTGCACAAACTCCCCCATGCATCAACAGTAACCTATTCCATGAAAGGCTCAAGTAGGAATTCAATTACACATCCAGAGGCTTCAGAAATTGGAAATACTCATAGATTGTCAATTACCCTAAAATACAACTCTTTGGCCTATAAAGAAACACAGAGGTCCAGTTCAGATTTCCAAACCGTCAATGTCGCCATGATTGCCCTCCATGCTAAAGTCCCAAACTGCGTATTCTTCTCAGTGTTCTGCCACCCACAACCAGCTGGAACACCTGCCAGGACCTAAAGTATATCATTATCTGTCTTTGGTAGGCTCCTGTCAGCTATCCCCTTCTCACTTTTAATGGAAAGACCCTAAGGGAGCCAAGAGTCTGCAGGGGAGTGAAGATTGCCCGATGTAAGTCCCGGTGACCCAAGGAAAGTTGGAGACCTGCGCTCCCAGCATTTGAGTTTCTGGGGAGATACCAGGACACTGGATTAAGTCCAGCAGATTGCAGAGCCTCAGTCAACCATGCCCAGTGGCCTTGTTTCAGTTCAGGAGGCAGAAGCTTGCACGAGGATGCTGGGTTCATTTGGGCTAGCCTGGGGAGAGCTTAAGATCAGCACTGCCAGACACTGAATTCATATCCACACCCCTAGGACAGGGCATTGTGCCCTGGGGGTTCTGCCAGCCCCAGGATTCCACACCCAGCTTCTGCATCTCAATTAAGGGAGCCAAGAGTCTGCAAGGGAGTGGAGATTGCCCGAGGTGAGTCCAAGTGATCTGGGGAAAGTTGGAGACCTACGCTCCCTGCGTTTGAGATTCTGGGGAGCTACCGTGATGCTGGAAGGGTTCAGCAGATTTCATGGCCTCAGTCAACCACACCCAGTGGGCTTGTTTCAGTTCATGAGGCAGAAACCTTGCATGAGGACTCTGGGCTCATTTGGGCTGGCCTGAGGAGATCTTAAGATCAGCACTACCAGCTGTTGAGTTCATATCCACACCACTATGACAGGGGATTGTGTCCTGGGGGTCTCTCAATTTAGAGAGCCAAGTGCCTGCAGGGGAGCTGAGATTGCTCAAGTAGCTGAGAGTGCATTAGGGGATTTGGCACACACCCAGAGGAAGTTTGGAACACCACTCAAAACAAGGAAATAAAGAAAAATGATAAAAAGGAAAGAACAAAAGGCAGGCTCAAATCTCCAGCCCATCCCAAGAAAGCCTGGGAGCCATGTACATAGAAGAAAATAGAAGCCATACACCTGAAATGACTGAAATGATGTCAACTGAAATAAAGAAGAAATTAGGGAAAGCTATGGAGAAAATCAAGACAGAAATAATTGCCCAGCTAAAAGAAGAAATGGTAAAAGTAGTGAAAGAAATAGTGAACACATCTAATGAAGACACAGCTAAAAGAGGAACAAAGCAAACAGATAGAATCCTTGAATGAACACTATAAGAAACAAACAGAATACATAAAGCAGAGTCAAAGACATATACAGGAAATAAAAAATTCTATTGAAAGCTGTAAAAACCATCTCAACGATAGTGAAGATAGAATTTCAGACCTCAAAGATAAGATCGCAGCTAGTGAACTAGAAAGAAAAGATATTTTAAAAATAACAAAGAATCAGGAAATAACAATTCAACAGCTGCAAGATGATGCAAAGAAATATAACATAAGATTAATAGGGATAAATGAAAAAGAAGGGAACAGCCCAAATGATATCAAGAGGATATTTACAGAAGTAATAGCTGAAAACTTCCAAACATGAGAATGGAAACTGACATTTGGATTAGTGAAGCATATAAAACTCCAAATATCCATAACCAAAATAAAACTACACACAGACACATAATAATCACCGTCTCAGAAATCCACCATAAGAGCAGAATACTAAAAGCTGTTAGAGAGAAAAGACAGATAACCTATAAAGGAAAACCTATCAGAATCAGAACAGACTTCTCAATACAAACAGTGAAGTCAATTAGAGCATGGAGTGAAGTATTTCGGATGCTAAGGAAAACCACTTTCAACCCACACTGAGGTAACCTACAAAACTGTCCTTCAAAGTGGATGGAGAAATAAGATACTTCCATGACAAAGAATAGCTAAAAAAATACATGATCACCAAACCAACACTACAAGGAATACTGAAAGATATTCTAGATACACATAGGATAGAACCACCAAGCAAGGCAGAAAATAAAATAGAATGGAAAGCTAAAGATATAACAGTAGAAAGATAACATGTCAACAATAAACCAATGTGTAACAGTTATAACCATTAATATAAATGGCCTCAACTCACCAATCAAAAGAAACAGAATGGCAGAATAGATCAAGAAACAACATCCAACCATATATTGTCTACAAGAAACCCATCTAACACAGAAGGAAACTCATAGACTGAAAGTCAAAGGATAGAAAACTATACTTCATGCAACAGGAAACCAAAAAACAGTGGGAGTAGCAATCTTGCTTGCAGACAA
>PVJX010043315.1:0-13734 GCA_004027295.1 Dolichotis patagonum
ATGAAAGCTGCAGGTATTACATTTGCAATTTCAAATACATTACAGGGTGGTATTAAACACAAAAGTATGGCACTTGAATAAAACAGACACTCACACCAATGGGACTGAATAAGGAGCCCAGCAAAAAAGTGTACTATGTTCAGCTGTCAATATACAAAGACTTCTTTTTATAGATAAGGTAAAATTAATTAAAAATTATTTTAAACACCTGTTCTTAATATCTGTCCTGGTATATGCCAAGTTTTCATTAGTTTTCATTTTATGATCATCAATCATGTTTCGTATTGTCAGAGTCCTTCAGGAATGATCCAAGTACAGTGCAGCATATTTGTTAAATAAGAAAATACAAGATCTTTCTGAAAACCAGTTCTGCTTTTGCAGAGATAACTACCCTACCTGGTCTTTGCATCCTTCCCTCTGTGACCCCGACACAGGCTGAAGCAGTCACATAGTGCACTGTATGATACAGAAATTGCTGCCATCACATGTCTTTTCTCTCAAAACACTAAGCAGGCAGTCCCTGGATAGGACACACATCGCCATTTTTAGTAAATATTCCACTGATTTAGGACCCTCTCACAGTGAGGTCAGTGCCAGCCTGCCTTGCACCATCTGCAGTTGCTTCAGATAATACAAATGTGTGCATCCTTGAGTTCATTATTGCCATGATTTTGTACCACCTTTATTAACAAAGACAGATTCAGTGTAGGTATAAATTTTAGTTCCTGGGTTAACATCTGTCAGAACAACAACCAAAAGAATATTTTAAAAATTCTACATGTGGACTCAGAAGTAAGTGGCTATTTTCTAAGAAAGGCAACCCTACTACAAAGGAGATCTAAGATTCAAGTTTTGTACCACAGAGATTTACTGAACACCACTGTGTTTCACAAATGATTAGTACTAAGGGAATTAGGTTTTTAAAAATAACATCAAATGGGAAAAATCTTTGCACTATGCCTCTTGAAACTCAGAAGGAACCTAAAATGTGCTTATGGCCATAGGAGAATAAATGTGATATTAACCTACAGGGCAAATATAATACTTTTGCCAATATAATACTGTAGGAAGTTCTCCTCAGACAGAGAGGTTCAAGCTGAATAAACGCAGAAGAGAAGTAACTTGTTTAATTAGTGGATTGATGAGTTAGAATTTTACTATAATAATACTGGGATGAATTTTATAGTTATGTAGAATATAATATTAATGACCTAGAATTCAGATGACTTTGCTAACAAGAAAATGATGATGTGGTCTCTCTATGGCCTTCTTAACTTCTACAGTAAAACAGCTAGCAAAAATGTATACATTCTATAATTTGGTAACAACATACATAGGTATCATATCTATTTTTCTCATTGGTGGGACAAAATACACTAGACCCACAAGTGAAAAGAGGGAAGGTTTATTTAGCTCACAGTTTGTAGAGGTTTGAGTCCATAGTCACCTGGCTCCAAGGCAGGGAGCCAGAAGAGGGGAATTGCAGAGAAACCATCTATGGCAAGGCAGGCAGGAGACACCAAGCCACACCAGCAGCAGCTGGACTTCCTCTCTCCCTTTACATTTCATGCAAACTGTAAGTCTATTGACTAATGTCACCTACACCCAGGGTTGGGCTTCCATTATCCATCCCAAGAACTGTGCTAAACCAATTAAGGGACTAATCCACACACCCTTCATCCAAGTATCACACCACAAACTCACATTCACACACCACATATCAGGAAACTCCATAAAGCCCCACATATGATCACATGAAACTTTGATGGAATGGGGGACATCAAGATATAAGGCTTAACAATAAGAAATGAAATAAAATAATTTCCAAAAACTCCCTATATTTTCACAGTGACTTTCCACCTGAAGAAAACTAATATGGAAATATCACCTAAGGACAAGTAAAAATAATTTCAAAGTATTCATAGAAATTTAGAGAAAAGAACTATTTATAATTTTACAAAAGTAAAAGCAAATATTGAATGATAATATAACTGGAAAATTTTTAAATAAGCAATATTGGCAACAGACTAAAATGCAGGTGAGTACATGTAAAACGTATTACATTATATGTAAATAAATATGTGGGTTGTAGAAAAGTTTTAACCGAAAATATCAAATAGTATGTAACTTCACTTATGAAACAGGGCCTGTTAAAACCCTCTGGGCAGTATTATATTACATTATTAAATCAGTATTTTTCCCTCAGTGCTGCACCTAAACAATTTGGTGTCTAACAATTTAACTCTATCTATATAAAGATAGATAAGAGAATGAAAGAAACAAAGAAAAAAATCTTTAATATACTTTAGTGCTTTTATTTTCTTTTTACTTTCATTGGCATAACTCTCTTTTTCTAGATACTTCCAGTGGACAAATTAATGATTGATTTAATAATTTCTTCTTGGTTGCAAACGGAGCAATAACTATAAGCTGATCAAAAGGTCACCTCAGGATTTCTAATGCATCCTGTTTCATTTATATTTGTCAAAGCTATTTTGTACTTCTAGGATCATGTCTTTATGAAACAATTTACTTGCACACTGTTTCTTAATAGTTTTCATGTATTTTATAATTTTCTTTCTTCTATTTCTGATGCAGAAATTGTTCCATATTAGATAAAGATCCTATTTTTTTCCTACACATACATCCACACCTGGATGACCTCAACAGCAGAATGTAGCCTCATACCATCCCTTCCCACAGAGACAACTTCAGGAGCTGAAGAGGAGCCTCAGATGACCTTTGAATGATCTGAATGACCTCACTCAGTTTGGATGTCTGGAAATTTCTTGAAAGTATTAACTATTCATCTATGTTGGATTAAAATATAAAATCTACACAAGACTCTACATCTTCCATTCTGCTAAAAAATTTTGTTATTTTTTCTCACATTATATGAATTATTCATAGTAAAGAATTCTCTATGAAATGGGACATCAAGAGGAATGAGCACTGAGATAAATTTATCAATGCTATAACTTTAGGCAATCTGTCAAGATTAGAAAATCAGATTCTCCCTCACCTGGATGACCAGCCAATGGGATCATCAACTGCCCTTGCCCCACACCTATACAACCTCAGCAGCTAAAGTCAGCCTCAGTCCCCTCTTACACCACATCTGGATGACCTCAACAGCAGAATGCAGCCTCAGACCATCACTTCCCACACAGAGACAACTTCAGGAGCTGAAGAGGAGCCTCAGCTGCCCTTTGCATGCATCTGAATGACATCAGCAGCCCAAGGACCATCAGTGAACCCTTCCACCACTGCAGTAACTTGGTGCACTAGTAGGAGACTTGGTAAACCCTTTCTCCACACAATGGACCTCAACAGGCTATTGGCAGTGTGGTGAATTCCCCCCATCATTTAGAAGACCTCTGTGGGTATACTAGGGCTCAGGAAACCCTTCCCTCAATTGGAGTACCTTGCCAAGTTGGCAAGAGGAGGGGTGAGCCGTTCTTCCCTACAGAGAACCCTGGCTGGGTTGGTGAGAGCACCAGGAAGGTTTCCCCATACCTGGAAGAACCTCAAAGATCTTGCAAGACACCTGATAATACAGAACTGGCTGGGACACTCACTATAGACAGTTGGGTCTGGCAGCCTGAAACTGCCTGAAGCCACCTAAACAATATGAGCTAAGGACCAATTCACATCAACACGTCTAGGATAGTTATCCTAGGAAGAATATAGGACTCACTCAACAGGACTTGCAAGAAGAATTCAGGTGAAGGATCCCTTCCCTACATTGTAAGACTAATCAAAAATCAGCCACACATTAGGATCCTAAGACACATGCAATGGACAGTTGAGGCTAACAAGATTGAAAACCTCACAATATTAACCCAAGAGGTCAAAATGACAAAACAAAGTGCAAAACACAATCTCAAACACCCAGCCCATCAATAACAAGTACAGGAGAAATAGAAATAGAAGATGTTAGAAGTCATATGCTTGAAATTTCTGATAGCAAGTAAAATAAACAAACAAATCCATGAGGTTGTACAGGAAAACAGATTAGAAATAATCTCTCAGATAAAGAAAGAAATCAAAACCTTAATAAAGGAGGTGCTTAGCATAGCTAGAGAAGATATAGATTAAAAAAATACAGGAACATGGGGAAATGATGGAAACTTTGAATGAACAATAGAAGAAAGAAATAAATGCATGAAACAAATTCAGTGAGATACCCAGGAAATTAAAAATTCCATTGAAAGCTGGTGAAATCACTTGAATCACTTGAAGGAAACTGATGATACACTTTCAGACCTTGAAGATCATGAAAGGAAAGAACTTTAACAAATAACAAAGAATAATGAATTAACAATGGAGCAGCTTCAAGATGATGCAAAGAAAAACAACATAAAATTGATAGGTGTCAAAGAAAATGTAGCAGTCAATGAAAATGACATAAAAAATTATTCTAAGAAGTAATAACAGAAAATTAACCAAACATGGGGAAAAACCCTGAAACTCAGATAAATGAGGTGCATAGAACTCCAAACAAACCATAACCAAAATAAATCTATGCCCAGACATATAATAAAGATCTCAGAAATTCACATTGAAACAGAATACTAAAAGCTGTTAGAAAAGAAAAAGAGCTCACCTACCAAGGAAATTGGAATCATGACCAACTTCTCAACATAAACCCTCAAGACAAGACAAGCTTGGAGTAAAGTATTTCAAACCCTGAAGTAAAATGCCTTTCAATCCAGATTGATTTCTCCTGCAAAACATTCTTTCAATATTAATGAAGAAATAAGGTAGTTACATGACAAAGAACAGCTGAAGAAATTCATATACAGAAAACCAACTCTACAAAGCATACTAAAAGACATATTAGATAGAGATGAAAGTTACTACAATTCCTAGAACAACAACAGAAAGAAACCACTAGATAAGGCCAACAATTGAACAAAGGATAAAAGCAGGAAACCAACAACAGAAAAATAACATGACAAAGTCAAACCAGTACATACCAGTTACAACCATCAATATAAATGGCCTCAATTCACCAATTAAAAAACAGATTGGCAGACTGGAATGATAAGTGGGTTCCAATGCTATGCTGTACACAGGCAATACACTAACTCAAAAGGAAGCTCATAGACTAAAAGTCAAAGGATGGAAAACAATAGTACATGTAATAGGAACCTAGAAAAAAGCAGGGGTAGCTATTCTGTTTGCAGACAATGTAAACTTCAAACCAAAAATGGTAAAAAGAGATAAAGAAGGTTACTACACACTTGTTAGGGGAATAATTCAAGAGGAAGAGCTAACACTTATATATACACCAAATACAAGCATATACAACTATATAAGACAAATATTAATGAAAATGAAAAACCAAATATGCAATAACACAATTATAGTAGGTAACCTTAATATCCAATGGTCACAAAGAGATAGATCAACTAGACAAAATGTTGGCAAATAAATAACAGAAATGAATCGAATCTGTGAACAATTGAACTTAGTAGACATTTACAGAGTGGTTGGGTATAACACTCTTTAAACATTCTTCTCAGATGTTCATGGCACATTCCCCAAAATAGACCATATATTAGCTGATAGAACATTCTTAAGCAAATGCAAGGGGATTAAAATTATCCCATACATAATATCTGGCCATAGTGCACTGAAATTGGAAATTAATGGCTAAAGAAATTGCAAAACCTGCTTGAACACATGGACAATAAAAAACAACCACTTGAATAACCAATGAGTTGCAAGTGAAACTAAAGATGACATTAAGCAATACCTACAATTCAATAAAAATGCACATACCACATTCTGAAACCTGTGGGACACAGTGAAAGTGGTCCTAAGAGACAAATATACAGCAATGAATTGTTACATCGCAAAAACAGAATGAGCACAAATAAACAACCTAAAGCTACACCTCAAGTTTCTAGAAAAAGAAGAGCAAGTCAAGCTCTAAGCTGGCAGAAGAGAGGAAATTATAAAGATCAGAAATTAATGCAATTGAGACTAAGAAAACAATACAAAACTCAATGAATTGAAGAGTTTGTTATTTTTTAATTTATTCAAATAATAGAAAAGTCAGAAAAGAAGAACAAAAAGCAAAAGGCATAAACAACAACAGCAAACTCAAAACAATATCAATATAGTTTTTCACAACAAAAAGAAATTTAACAATGGTTGTTACATTGCATATTTTTCTTTTTTCAAAGAAATGAAAGAAAATTAAAGAGAATAGAAAAACAGAAAAGAAGGGTAGAACAATATCAAATTCAAGGAATTCAAAGGAAAAGAATTCTCATTATAGAATCACTAGTTGATACATTAGTCACTGTCATCTCAAAAAATAGTTGTCAAAGTCACAAAATTAAAGCATAAATAGTGGCTAGACACTCAAACATTGATAGCGCAAATCCTTCTGTTCATTGTTCCAACAGAAATTCAGTAATATGGTCAAATATCTTACATACTATACATACCGTTATACTATTTAGAGCACTTTCCTTCCCTTTCACTTTCAGAATATCTATCATATATTTGGATCCCAGTAGTGGGTCAGTTTTTGTTACTTTGTACACTAGAGAGACGATGTGATATTTACTCATGTGAGTCCTGTTTATTTCACTAATGAGGATATTTTCAAGTTGGCTCCATTTACCTATAAAGACCACAAGATCATCATTTTTGTGGCTGAGTAGTATTCAATTGTATAAAAATACATTTTATTCATACACTCTGCACTTGATGGGCATTTTAGTTGTTTCTTATATTTAACTATCATAAATTGTGCTGCTATGAACATAAGTACCCATATATCTCTGTTACCTGACATTTTCAATTTTTCTGGGAAAATACCCAGGAGGGGAATAGGTGGATTGAATGGAATTTCCAATCCTAGTTTTTTGAGGAATATCCATACTGATTTCCACAGTGGTTGCACCAGTCTGCACTCCCACCAACAGTGGAGAAGTGTTCCTTTTTCCCCTCAGCCTCGCCAATATTTGTTATCAGTTGTTTTTTCATGGCAGCCATTCTTTCCGGGGTGAGATGAAATTTCAATGCTGTTTTAATATACATTTTTCAAATGGCCAGTGATGGTGAACATTTCATCATGTATTTATTTCCAATTTGTATATCTTCATCTGAGAACTGTGTGTTCATCTCCAAAGTCCATTTTTGGAAAGGGTCTTTGAATTTGGGGGGTTGATTTTTTTCAGTTTTTTATGTTTTGTATATATCATTTGTATGAGGGATTGTTGGCTAACATTCTTTCCAATCCTGTGGGTTTTCTTTTCACTTTGTTGGTGATTTCTTTTGAAGTGCAAAAACTTTTAGTAATGTGAGATCCCTGTTGTTGAGTCTTTGAAGTACTTCCAATGTGGTTTGAGTTTTATTCATGAATTATCTCCCTATCCCTATGTCTCCAAGATTTCTACCTACCTAATCTTCTAGTAGATTTAGTGTTTCTGTTTTAATATTTAGATTCTGGATCCATTTAGACTTTAGTTTTGTGTATAGTGATAGGCATGGGTCTATTTTCAGTCTTCAGCATGTGGAAACCCAATTTTCCAACACCATTTAGTATAGTAAAGAGGTTAACTTATTTCCAGTGAACATGTTTAGCCTTCTTGTCAAATATAAGGTGGCTGAGTGTCTGTAGTAGCGTTTGCTTCTTCTAATCTGTTCCATTGATCCTCAGGTCTACTTCTTTGTGAGTACCATGGTGATTTGATGACTGTGGTTTTGTAGTATAGTTTCAAATCAGGGTTTGAGATGCCTCCTGACTTGCCTTTGTTGCCCAGAATCGCTTTTGGTATTCTAGGTTTCTTCTGTTTCCAAATGAATTTTAGGAATATTTTTCCTATATCTGTAAGGTATGTTGAAGGTATTTTGATTGGGATTGCATTGAATCTGTATAAAAGTTTTGGGAGTATGGTCATTTTCACAATGTTAGTTCTCCTTAACCAAGAACAGGGGATATCCTTCCATTTTCTAATATCCTCTTCAATCTCCTTTTTTATGGTTGTATAATTTTCAGCATATAGGTCTCTTACATTCTTGGTTAGGTTGATTCCAAAGTTTCTTATTTTTTCAGATGAAATTGTGAAAGGTGGTATTTCCATAATTTCTCTTTCTGTGAGTTTCTTGTTAGTGTACAGGAATGCTATTGATTTTTAAGTGTTGACTTTGTATCCAGCTACACTGCTGAATTTGCTTATTACCTCTACTAGTCTTTTAATGGAGTTTTTGGGGTCTTCTATGTAGAAAATCATGTCATCTGTGAATAATGATAATTTAAATTTTTCATTTTCTATTTTTATTCCTTTTATTTCTCCCTCATGTGTGATTGCTCTGGCGAATATTTCTAGTACTGTATTGAATAGGAATAGTGATAGTGGATATCCTTGTCTTGTTCCTGATTTTAGAGTGAAGGTTTTCAGTTTTTGTCCATTTAGTGTAATGTTGGCCGTTGGATTGTCATAAATGGCCTCTCCAAGGTTGAGGTACAAAAAGTTAATTCTGAGTTTCTATAGGGTTTTTATCATGAAGGGGTGTTAGAGCTTATCAAAAGCTTTTCTGCATCTATTGAGATGATCATGTGATTTTGATTTTTGGTTCTGTTGATGTGGTGTATTGCATTTATTGATTTGCTTATGGTAAACGATCTCTGCATTCCGGAAATAAATCACACTTGGTCATGATATATAATCTTCTTGATGATTTGCTGCATTCTATCTGCTGGTATCTTATTGAGACTCTTTGCATCAATGTTCATTAGTGAGATTGGTCTATAGTTCTCCTTTTTGGTTGGGTCTTTCTCTGGTTTTGGTATCAGAGTAATACTTCCTTCCAGGAATGAATTAGGGAGGATTGTTTTCTTTTCAATTTCATTGAAGAGGTTAAGGAGTAGTGCCATCAAATCTTCTCTAAATTTCTTATAGAATTCAGCGGTAATTCCATCAGGACCTGGCATTTACTTGGTTAGTAAGTTTTTTTATTACCATTTCAATTTCAATAGCAGATATTGGGTTATTCAAAATTGCTATATCTTCTTGGTTGAGCTTTAGTAGTTCATATATTTCTAGAAATCTGTCTATTTCCTCTGTGTTTTCCACCCTTTGTGTTTTCCACTGTGTTATGTGAGTAGAGATTTTCAAAGTAGGTGTTCATGATCTTTTGGATTTCCATGAGATCTGTAGTATTTTACCTCTTCAGTCCTTATTGCATGGATTTGAGTTTTTTCTTCTTCATGATAAGGTTGGCTAGGGGTTTATCAATTTTGTTTATCCTCTCAAAAAACCAACTCTTTGATTTGTTAATTCATTGTATTTTTTTCAATTGCATTAATTTCTGCTGTAATCTTAACAATTTCCTCTCTTATGAGCTTTCAGTTTGACTTCCTCTTCCTTTTCTAGGAGCTTGAGATGTAGCATTAGGTTATTTATTAGTGTTCATTCCACTTTCTTGAGATGACTATTTATTGCTATATATTTTCCTCTTAGGACTGCTTTCATTGCATACCATAGGTTGCAGTATGTTATGTCAGCATTTTCATTATATTTTAGGTATTGTCTTATTTATTCTTTAATTTCAACTCTAACCCACTGGATATTCAGAAGATTATTATTTAATTTCCATGTATTTATGACAGTTTTGCAGTTTTTTGCATTGATTTCCAATTTTAGTGTACTATAGTCAGATATTATGCATGGTATTATTTCATTTCCTTTGTATTTACTTAAGAATGCTTTATGGGATAATGTATTGTCTATTTTGGAGAATGTCCCATGTGCAGCTGAAAAGAATGTATATTCTGATGTGGTTGGATGGAGCACTCTGTAAACATCCACTAAGTCCATTCGTTCACAGGTGTGATTCAGTTCTCTTATTTCTTTGCTGATTTTTTGTCTAGTTGATCTATCTCTTTGTGACAGTAGGGTGTTAAGATCTCCTATTACAATTGTGTTCTTGTGTACTTGGTTTTTCATGTGCTTTAGTATCTGTCTTATATAGTTGGGTGCTCCTGTACTTGGTGCATATATATTTATATTTCTTAGTTCTTCCTCTTGTAGCTTTCAACTTAGAAGTATGTAGTGGCCTTCTTTATCTCTTTTAAACCTTAGTTTTGAAGTTCACTTTGTCTGCAAACAGAGTAGCTACCACTGCTTTTTTCTGGGTTCCTGCTGCACGAAATACTGTTTTCCATCCTTTAACTTTAAGTCTATGAGTTTCTTTTGGATTCAGATATATTTCTTGGATACAGCATATTATGGTCTCCTGTTTCTTGATCCATTCTGTCAACTTGTTCTTTTGACAGATGAATTAAGCCCATTTACATTTCTGGTTATTACTGATATTTATTGACTTGACTCTGCCATATTATGTTCCTATTGTTGGTTTCCCACTTTCCTCCCTTGTTTAAATTCTTGTCCCAGCAGGTGGTTTTTTCTGTTGCTCTGGAGATTGAGGTAATTATTTTTCTCTTTCTTTTATGTCTTTCAATACTCCTTCTAGGGTTGGATTGGTAGATATGAATTTCTTCAGTTGTTCTTTGTCATGGAAGTGTCTTGTTTCTCCATTAAATTTGAAAGACAGTTTTCTTCGGTACACCAGTTTGGGTTGAAAGTTGTTTTTTTAGGGCTTGAAACACTTCCCTCCAAGCTCATCTTAACCTGAAGGATTGTGCTGAGAAGTCTGCCATGTTTCTAATAGGCTTTCCTTGATAGGTGATTTGTGTGTTTTTTCTAACAGATTTTAGTATTATATTTTAATGCTGTATGTCTTAAATCTTAATTATTATATCTATGGGTGTAGATTTATGTTGGTTATGACTGTTTGGCACTCTATATGCCTCACTTATTTGTAGGTCAGATTTTTTCCCCATGTTTGGGAAATTTTCCGTTATTACATCTGTGAATAGTGTAGTTAAGCCTTTTGCATTGCCTCCTGCCTCCTCACTGATGCCTGTTAGCCTTACATTGTTTCTCTTGGCTTCATCTTGAAGCTGTTGAATTGTCATTTCATGCTGCTTTCTTGTTTTTATAAGTTCTATCTTTTCATAGTCATTAACTATGATCTTATCCTCTGAAATTCTATCCTCAGCTTCATTTAAACAGTTTTTCCAGCTTTCAATAGAATTTTTTGTTTCTTAGATATCTCTTTGAAACTGTTTTGTGGATTCTGGTTTTTTTCTACCTTATTCATTCAAGGTTTCAATCAATTTCCCATGCTCCTGGGTTTTTTAATCTATTTCTTCCCTAATTATTTTGAGCAAATCCTTTACTATGGTTGTTACATCTGTCATTATGTAAGACATTACTTCTAATTTGATTTCCTCTATATCCTCCTGTATTTGTTTCTTTACTTCATTTTCTATCTTTTCAGAGATTTCTGGTGTGTGACTTTTTTATTTAAAGAGAAAATACCAAACAAAACAGAAAGAGGGTAGCAAAAATACAGAATTCCAAAGGGGAAAGAAAAAAAAGAACAACAACCACAACAAACAAAAACAAAAACAAAATCACTAAGAAATCACCACTTAATAATTTACTGCTGTCATCATTGCAAACAGTTGTTCAAGTTACAAAATTAAAGCATACAAAGTAGATATTCAAACAAAGAGACCGTTAATGGTTCTGCTCAACATTCCAACAAAAACCATAATATGGTCATCCATCTTACACACTTAAACACACATGCAGTTATATCCATTAGAGCACTATCTTTTCCTCTCTTCTTTACAGTAGCAATTATACATTTTGGGTTTTATTGCTCCTGTAGTTTTTATTACTTTTACACTAGAGAAACAATGTAATATATATAAATATGATTCTTACTGATTTCGCTAATGAGGATAGACTCAAGTTGTCTCCATTTCCCTATGAAGGCCTCAAAATCATCCTTTTTTATAGCTGAGTAATATTCCATTGTGTAAAAATACCGCATCTTTTTCATCCACTCTGTGGATGATGGGTATCTTGGTTGTTTCCAAGATTTAACTATTACAAATTGTGCAGCGATAAACATAGGTGTACATATGTCACTGTGATATGACCTTTTCAGTTCTTCTAGGAAAATACCCAGGAGAGGAATAGCTGGGTTGCATGGAGCTTCCAATCTTGTCTTCTGAGAATTCTCCATATTAATTTCCATAGTGGATGCACCAGTCTTCACTCCCACCAACAGTGGAGCAGTGTTCCCTTTTCCCCACAGCCTCACCAACATTTGTTATCAGTTGATTTATTGATGGAAACTATTCTTTCCGGTGTGAGATGATAGCCCAATGTTGTTTTTATTTGCATTTTTCGATTGACCAGTGATAGTGAACATTTCTTCATGTATTTCTTTTCCATTTGTATATCTTCATCTGAGAACTGTGTGTTCATCTCAGCTGCCCATTTTTGGAGAGGATGTTTGAATTTGAGGGGTTGATGTTTGTCAATTCTTTATATGTTCTTGATATAAGTCCTCTGTCTAAGAGGTTGCTGGGTAAAATTCTTTCCCATTCTGTGGGTTTTCTTTTCACTCTGATGGTGATTTCTTTAGAAGTGCAGAAACTTTTCAATACTATGAGATCCCAGTTGTTGATTCTCTGAAGTGTTTCCTATGCAGTTTGCATTTTGATCATGAAATCTCTGCCTACCCGTATGTCTCCAAGATTTCTACCTACCTTATCTTCTAGTAGATTTAGTGTTTGTTTTAATGTTTAGGTCTTTGATCCATTTAGACTTTAATTTTGTGCATGGTGATAGGCATGGATCTATTTTTAGTCTTCTGCATGTGGAGAGCCAATTTTTTCAACACCATTTATTAAAGAGGCTATCCTTCCTCCAGTAACTTGTCAAATATCAGGTGGCTGAGTGTCTTTGTACCTACAATTGTATCTTCTAATGTGTTCCATTTATCCTTAGGTCTATATCTTTGCCAGTACCATGTTGATTTTATACTGTGGCTTTGTAGTAGTTTCAAGTCAGGAATTGAGATGCCTCATGTCTTGCCCTTATTGTCCAGAATTGCTTTTGATATTCTATGTTTATTTTGTTTCCAAATAATTTTAGGAGTGTTTTCTCTAGATCTATGAGGTATGTCAATGGTATTTTGATTGGGATTGCGTTAAATCTGTATAACAGTTTTGGGAGTATGGCCATTTACACAATGTCAGTTCTTCCTAGCCAAGAGCGTGGAACATCTTTCCATTTTCTAGTATCGTCTTCAATCTCCTTTTTTAACATAGCATAATTTTCAGTATATAGGTCTTTTACATTATTAGTTAGGTTGATTCCTAAGTATTTCATTTTTTAGATGATATTGTGAAGGGCGATATTTCCATAATTTCTCTCTTGGTGAGGTTCTTGTTTGTGTACAGGAATGCTATTGATTTTTGAGCCTTGACTTTGTATCCAGCTACACTGCTGAATTTGTTTATAACCTCTAGTATGCTTTTAATGGAGTTTTTCGGGTCTTCTATATAAAGTATCATATCATCTGCAAGTAGTGATAATTTAACTTCTTCCTTTCCTATCTTTATTCCTTTTATTTCTTTCTCTTGTCTGATTGCCCTGGCTAGTGTTTCCAGAACTATAGTGTATACGAGTGGTGATAGGGGACATCCTTGTCTTGTTTCTGATTTTAAAATGAAATTTTTCAGTTTTTGTCCATTTAGTATAATATTGGCTGTTGTTTTGTCATAGATGGCCTTTATAAGGTTGAGGTAGACACCGTATATTCCAAGTTTCTGAAGGGTTTTTATCA
>PVJX010043316.1:0-13736 GCA_004027295.1 Dolichotis patagonum
TGGAGGAGTTTAGTCTATATAGAATTTAGAAGCAGGAGATACAAAGCAAATGACAAAATGTTACATGATTGGTTACATACATTGGGTTATATATTGTTGGGCAGGTTAGTCTTGAAACAATAGAACCACGCTGGGAACAAGGAGAGAGGGCTTTTACAGAATGAGCACAGTTAAGGGCATTACCATAATATACAAATGTTCTGGACAGAGGGCCTGTACTAAACGAGCACAGTTAAAGACATCCTCGAATCAGCCCAGGGTGCCTTAAGTAAGACCATTACTCTGACTTAGTGCTCATTGGAGGTATGAAGCTGCACTATAGATGCTGTTACAGTCAATTGAATTTAGCAGAAACAAGAATTGATCAGAGACCTCTAATTGATTATGAAATATCTATAACTTTTTTTTATTTTACACAGGTGTGTAAAATATAATTACACACTATAATATAATTAAAACATTATAATTGTGCCCCAACAATTTCTGTCAGCATTCTGGTTCTCTGAGCTCTGACAAGAAACCCCTATTAAATACAGCCTCATAAGTTCCAGCTTCACTTTTTCAGCCAGCATCTCCAAACCTTTCCTAACTCTTCCCCTTCCCCCAAGTCAGTTCTAGAGGCTCCTAAACCACATGGTCAGGTACAGTCACAGCAATGGCCCCCACTTCTCTGGTACCAAATTCTGTCTTAGTTATTTTTCTCATTGTTGAGACCAAATACCTAACACCAAAAGCTGAAGAAAGAAAGGTTTATTTTGGCTCATAGTTTGTAGAGTTTTCGATCCATAATCATCGAGCTCCAAGGTAGGGTGGCATGGCAGATCAGCATGGCAGAGGAAAAACAATTCATGGCAGGCAAACAGTAGCAAAGCAATAAGGATTAACCACAGCTCTATTTGTTACTTATATCTTGTCCATGCCACTTAGGGAAGGTAGCATTCATACCTTTAATTCTAGTGCTCTTGATCATAGAATTGTATCATAAATTCATCCCAGCAGCAGACATTCTAGAGCAAGGGCTTGTACTTGGTCCTTGTGTTACAGACAGCTGAGTTTATTAGAAATATTATAGGTAGTCGGACAGGGCTGGGCCCTCAAAGGAGCCAGAGCAGAAGACCAGATACCTTGCAGCCTTGGAAGAGATTGTCACCCCCTGCTGTGGGCTAGATCTCAAAACAAAAGGCAAAAACAGACTACATGCATAGTATAAACACCAGGGATTGATAGTCTAAATAGGTATGGATCACCTTGAGGAAGTCAGGAGTCACCATCCCAACCAGTGACAGAAAGAGTCACTGCTCTTTAAGTATGCCTGCTTGCCATGTGACTTGCTTCCTCATTTGTCCCTGATTTGGTCAGTTTTACCTGAACAATTAATCTTATTGGTTGACTATAAGAGGGTTCTGTCCCACCTCACACCCACCTTGCAAGTTCCCATGTTTTGCCCATCTTGGACCCATCTCACTTCGTGATTTTGCTCTATCAAAGTCCCTAGAAAAGAAAGAGTCCTTGGCAACTCACTTGGAACCCCTTCTGTCTCTCTCCCAAACAGAATCTCTTTCTCTCAATAAATATATTCTCTTAATCTCTGTTGTTCCTAAAATTCATCCTTTGATTTTAGAGAACATGAACATCTACTAGGCTGAGTGTTTCATTCCTCAACATCACTTGGTGTTAGACCCAGAGAAAGTACAGATTGGTGTCTGTATGAAGGGTGCAAAGCCAAGAGATGTCTGTGCATTGGTATCAGGGCATAGTCGAGATTGATGAGCACCCAGATTAAGGGTATATCCAAATAGGCCCAAAGACACTGATATTCGGGTAGATGTAATGGGAGTCAATGTGCCCCATGGGCAATATGTTCTGGCCTTCTGTCTCTATCATATGCCTGATGGCCACCTGCCCAACAGAACTGACACATGAGAGAGAGTTGCACCACCCTGCTGGCTAGGAGAGAAGGGACTGAGATTGGGCAGCTATATGGCAGTCCACAACCATCCATGGATGTTGAGTACAGATCCAATGGGCTAGACCACCAATACTCATGTTCAGGTAGCACCTATAGCCTGCCCAGGACACTCACATCTTGGTCCTGAGCTCCAAGGGAATCCCGGAAGTCAAAGCTGTTCTTCCTGGAGGCTCGATTTCCACTCAATAAGTGAGGTTCTAAAACTACTACAGGATTCACTCTCCACTCTTCTTATTTGAATTTTCCCTGGGCTTCCTTCACCTTATTTTTGTGTGATATATTTCATCTTGCAGCAGGATATATTTCTTTGTAGTCTACTAAAAAATCTCTTTTCTGAATGAAGGGAGAATAAGAGGGTAGGAAAGTGATGAGTGTGGTCTCTTATTCCCATTTAACTCTTTAACAGTCTTAATTCAATCTGCAACCCCTCTGGATACCCACTGTCCTGTTAATGAGTCCACAACTCATTATGGGATTTCTGGAGCTCCCAATGTCTCAAATCCCAGTGCTGAGCCCCACCTTTCCTCACTTCCATTTCAGAAGAGCTGGTGACAAGACATGGCTGACATAGGATGTTGAACATTTTTTGTACTCTTGCTTGCCATCTGTATATCTTCTTTGTTGAGGTATGTGTCCAGATCTTTTGCCCATTTTTAAAATTGTTTCTTATTGTTTGAGATTTAAGAGGTTTTATTTTGTGTATTTTGGATCCTAGTCTCTCATCAGATATGTGTTTTGCAAAGATCTTACCCCCATCTGCTGCTCGTGTTATATTCTCTTAACAGTGTATTTCACCAACCACAAGTTCTTATTTTTCATTTGAATGAAATTCAATTTTCAATTTTTTTGTCTTGTGGATCCTGTTTTATGTGTTATATCTAAAAAGTTATCACTAAAACCAAAGTCATCCAGATTTATTTTATTTTATTTTATCTCCTACAGAATTATATAGTTTGCTTTGAATACTTAGGTCTGTAATCCATCTTGAATTATATTTTGCAAAAAGTGATCAATTTTGCATAATCGGTTTATTTTACATCAGTTTTTATGTGTGATGAAATTTTTGTAGGTCCATTTCTGAGTTCTCTATTTATTTCTATTGCTCTATTCGCCTATTCTTTACCAGTACTACAGTACTGGTAACTCCAACTTTACAGTAAGTCTTCTAAAGTTTTTTATTAGTGCATGTGTGTGATACATAATACATACTTTCTTCTTTTGAGAAGTATCTTTATTTCAATTATCCACCTCTGATTGAGTCTTTTATTTGGGGAAGGGTCTAGCTTTTGAGTTCTATATTATATTCTAGATATTAATCTTCTGTCTAAGGAGTAGCTGGCAAGTTTTTTTTTTCCATTTTATACTTTGTGTCTTCACTCTGTTGGTTGTTTCCTTGCTGTATAGAGCCTTTCAATTTGATGTAATCCCATTAATTGTTGGGGTTACTTCTCATGTAATTGGGGCTCTTTTCAGAAGGTCCTTGCCCTTTCCTATGTCTTCAAGAGTTTCACCTATCTTATTTTCCAGTGGATTCAGTTTTTCTGTATTTATGTCTAGGGCACTGTTCAGGACTCTTCAAATGAGGCATGTTTTAGTGCACTGACATATGGGAATTGTCCCTGAGGTGATTTTCAAGATATGCTGAAGGCTCTCCTTGCATCCAGCCCACCCCCTCCAAACTCTGTGAGGAAGCATCTTTCCCAGTGAACATGCTGAATGGCAAGGAAACATCTTACACTACACCTGCTCCTAGCTTCCTGGCTTCATGTTCTCTGGAATGATGAAAAAACATTCCAAATTCTACCTGCCACAGCTGGGAATTGCAGGGCATTCTTCCATGTGGTTACTTAAAAACCATTCTCATTCACATAATTGTTAAGGTTTTTAAATCTCAGAGTTAACAAATTGCTGGCTGTAAACCTCTCTTGTGCTTATTATAATGCAAATTTCCTTTTTTGCATTTCCTCTCAGAAAGCATCCAGAATAGGAGTTATGCACACAGAATGAGACAAAACCTGTTTCATATTGCATTGGGTGACATTCCAAAAAGTTAGTTTACCTGGCTGCATCTTTTCCATGCTTGATTTTAGTGATCTGCTGGTTTCCTCATCTACAACATAAGGGCTACATCAGAGCCTTGTTGTGATAGTGTACTAATTTCCTGGGTCTGTTGTTACAAGGTACCATAAATGGTGTTTTAAACAAAAAGAAATTTATTCTCTCATGGTTCTTGAGGTTGACAGTGCAAAATCAATGTGTTGGCAGAACTTTACACTCTTTGAAGCCACTAAAGAAGGATTCTTCTTTGCCTCTTTCAGCTCTGGTAGTCCCAGGTGCTCCTTGGTTTGGTGCTGAGATAGGAGAAAGGCGTAGCTTAGGCTGGCTGGGATCTTGTGGCATGGTAGGGTCCCAGGATCTACACAGCTCCACCTCAAAGGACCCCATGTGTAAAACTTCTTGTGTGTTACCAGGAAATGTGGATAGCACAGGAGAGACAAGAAGTTCCAAGGAGCCTGCTATTGTGATTCTTCATGGTGGCCCACCTTGGGTGTCTGAGACCCAGGATGTACTTTTATATTTGTTCTTTTTCCCTTTTCCTCTTTTGTTCAGCCCAAGTTTGCTCTGCAGAGCCAGTTTCTCCCTTATCCCTTCACTCTTCACTTTGCAAGTGAACTTTTAGCACTGTCTTTGGTTTGTCTCATTAAATTCTTTGTGCGAGACAAAAATGAAACAAAACAAAAGCTGGAATACGTTTAAATGACAATCCATTTTTAAAAGAATGTGCTGATAGCCTTTTTTGTTGAGCCAGCCAGGAGAGTAAATCTCAGTTATGTAGAAGACCAAGGTAAGGCCCATGTGAGCATACTTTTCGCTTTTCTCTACAATGTTGTAAAGGCTTTCTCTCTCTCTCTCTCTCTCTCTCTCTCTCTCTCTCTCTCTCTCTCTCTCTCCCTCACTCTCTCGCCTAGGCCAGAAATGCAGCAAACTTTTCTCAAGGTACACAGGGAACTGTTTGCCATTTTTCTGGCTCCAGGTGTTGAGAGAATGTTTCTGCTTTTCTTTCTATCCACTCTGTGGGTATGCCTTATTGTCTAAGCATTTGTTTGCTGTGTATTTTGTCACTCTTTTTGAAAGTTAGCCTAATCTCCACTTACTCTACTTTGTAAATGGCTTTTTCTTGGTCTGTGTTTTGATCTGCAGTGCCACCACATTACCCCCACCATATGGCCACCATATTACCTTGCTGCAGGACGAGCCACCGTCTTGTCTTGTTGTGTGACTATGCGTGACTATTGTGTGAGTTTGCATCACCAGCAGCTGCCTTTCTCTCTCTCTTTTTCAATAACTGGCCTTATGAGCTAAGCCTCTGATTTTAAAGAGCATATGGGCCTGTGAGAACAAGAGAAAGGAACTTTTTTTTCTTCCTTCTTGAAAAAAAATCATGAGCTATCCTTTTAAGAACTCATGCGACCTTTATTGGTGCAAAACCTGGTGGGCAGTGGAGCAGGGCAGAGTGATAACTGGAGACTGAGCTGTGACCCCAAATGTGGGCACACTGAGCAGGGTCCAACAGTGCTGGTGCCTTGGGCCCATCTTCCCTGGCAGATGCAGTCCTGTGGACAAGACTGGAGACCTGCTTCCATCCGGCAGAGTATGGTCCTCTAACAAAGGCTACAGATGGGGGAAAGGGGTCTCGAGGCTCATACATGTGAGGGCCTTATCCGCCCCAGCCAGGTATGCAGGAGCAAGCAACCTTTTTGACCTCTTCCCCCACATCACCATGACCCTGATAATCAGGCCCAGGCACCAGCCCAGCGCCACGCTGAAATCAGCATGCTGGCCCCTGTGTCAGCCACTCCAAGCAGGCATGCTTCAGCAGTGGGAATGGGGCCCCATTGCACACAGACATGTTGAACTGTAGGAGTGCAGTTACAGAACAGCAAACTTAGAGACATTTCATAGCAAAGTTAAAAATCAAGTAGTGGTCTGTGACTGTACTCCTGCTGCTTGTCACGTAGTTAGCCTGCTAAACTCAGTCCACCTTGACTGTCTGCCTCAACTTGACTGCTTCTCTTTGATAATGAGCAGTATCAACTTGACTGTGTCTAGCTTGTGTTTTTTCTTAGTTAGAAGAATATATATTGTCCCTGCAGTGCCCCCACCTGCCCTGGTTGGTGGTGTTCTTTGGAGAGGCATTTAGGAACAGGACCCAGGCACACCTAGGACTTCTGCATTTGGGGTAGCTGGCAGACCAGGAGCTACCAGGGTTGAGCTGTGGGCATGAAACCTTCTGGACTTGGTGGTGGCTGCAGGGTGATGGCTGAGGCAGTCTAGACCGTCAGGAATGAGTGTGTCCTCTCCCGATATCGGGACCAGGTACCTGGCCAGCCTGGGCCCTGGCCAGCAGGGCTTGCTCATGGCACCCATTTTGCCCACAGTTTGATGAACTTGCTTCATGGACTTCATGTTTGGGACAGACTGGCCCACTCAAGGACACCTTTAACTTTACTTGCTCTGCTTAAGCTCCCTCCCCCCACCCCACATACCTAGTATGTTGCTACATTGTGGTAAACAATTCATTTCAAGTAAATCTGTTTAGAACTAGCCTGACAATATGTCGCTTAATTCATATAACCAATCAGGTAATAACCTGCCATCAGCCTTGTGCTTCCTGCTTGCAAATTATATTTAAACTGCACTGCAAGCTGACTTGTGGCTGGTGATTTGAACTCTGACAAGGTCCCCTAGCCCATTGGCATCAGATCAATAAAAGTTGTCTTCCAGACTCCTTGATGCAAAGAGTCTTCCACTCGGTTTGATTTTTTTTTTCTGTAATAGAACCAGGGAGCATATAGGACCTAGACAGCCCCACTCTGGGGTAGCATGCTGTGTGGCCAATTGGCCTGCAAGTCCCACTGCATGCCCTTCGTGGCTCTCTAGCAGCAAGAGGCACGAAAGCCACTAGAGTGGCTATGTGTCTCAGCCACTATTCATGTGTAGACCTTAACAATACTGCTCTCTCCAGAACCAAGAGCCTGCTGAAGGCCATGGCCTCCGCATTTCATGCTTCCCTGTTTAAAAGCACGTAAGTTAAAGTCTTCCTGATGCCTGAGCAGAACAGCATTTAACAAAATTTAAAATCTAATTAAAGTAACTGTGACTATATAAAAGCAGAGTCTTCCCTATCCTTAGTCCTTTTTCCATCCAAATAAATACAAGAGGAATTTTTCCCATATAGTTTCACTCTGGATAAGTGGCGTCATCAAGAAACTTGAAATATAAGTTGGGTTATCAAGAGATTCAGTTAGGTGGATAAAAGAACTTTGCTTGGGAAAAGTCTGTTACCTCGTGGGAGTTAAAGATTAGGCAAAGCCAAAAATGCCCAACAAATGGCTCAGACACTTGTCCCTAAGGAGTTAATAGATCCCAATATGGAGACAAAGACTTTGTTTGGTAGTAAATGATGCCAGAATCCCTTGGGAGGAGACATCTGTTCAGGCTGTCTGAAATCTCAGAGGGGTCACTTTGTGGACTCTGGGTTTTCTTCTCTATGGGATACTACCTTGAGTTCAGACATAGGTATCTCCTTCTCTTTATAGGCCTCAAGCTGAGCCAATGAGAAACCTCTTGGACCACACCACCATGCAGATTCAACTGACTTCGCCACTAGGCTGTATCCTTGATGAATGGGACAGTTTTGATCTTGATACTTTAAAACAAAAAACAGCTTATCTACTATTGCAATATGGTCTGGATTCGATATGAACTGACAGGTGACAAGAGATGGGTACGGGATAGTACTTTGAACTATGACATAATTGTCCACTTACAGTGTTTCTGCTTGGAACTTGAAAGGTGGAATGAAATGTCTTATGTTCAGCCTTTTGTGACTTCTTATCAAAGGGAATGCTCAAGAACTATGGTACTTACTGTGGGTCTTAAGGACATCCTGATCTTGTTCTGAGGCCCCCATTTGTCTCTCAGGGGGACATGGGTCTCTCTGACCTGCCTGATGATACTGGAGGGTCTTACCCACCTCCTTCACACAATGCCCAGGCCAGTAAATCAGTTCCATCCCCTCTACTAGGTGCTTTTACCATGGGGACAAAAGGTACATTAAAAAATCTTTTTAGTATGATAAAGTGACAGGGCTCATACAGGTACAAGAGCAAATCCAGCTGTCTTTTATAAGTGGTTGACAGTCAGCACCAGATATTTGGCATAGACTACAAAATCTTCAGATGGGGCCGCGGAAACCCATCTATGGTCCAGTTGCTGGAGATGGCCATTTCTGTGTTCAATAATCAGGACCCAGAGAAGAGACCAAAGAGAAAGGCTTAGACTGTCACCGTTATAGTTGGTAATGTTTTAAACCAACCCAGTTCATTTGAAGAAAAATTCAGGGACAACAGAGGAAAGGTGTTTCAAGTGTAAGAGGACTGGATACTGGGCACAAGATTATACCAAGCCTCCACCTGGGCCCTGCTCTGTAGCAAGTCAGCTAATGTGTCTGGCTTGTAGCACTGGAGATTTGACTATCCCTGTTCCCAGAGAGGGGGGCAAGGCCAGTCAGAACCCTCGTTTATTAAAAAGGCCCAGGGGAACCTGCAATGCCCCTGTCCACAGACATCACCATCTTCTCTGAGGAATCCCAGGTAACCCTGGACATCATGGGTGAGCAAATCCAATTTATTCTGTTTTGATTTCCTTCTCTAGAAATCTTTTCGCTGGCTCTATAGCCACAGTTGGGACTAGGGGACCCCCTAATCAGAGATTCTTTATTTCTCCCCTGTCCTAAAGTTAGCCATTCTTGTAACTAAGTAATCTCCTAGACCTATGCTACCAGATAGGACGTCAGTGACGTGCCCCTTCAAGACCCTGAGGAGATGTACTTCATTGATGAAAGTAGCTTTGACCAGGAAAGATACAAGGCAGGTCATGCAGTTGCTGGTTCACAAAAGGTCCTTGAAGCTCTTCCTCCAGAAACCACTGCTCAGAAGACAAAGCTGATAGCTCTTACTTGGGCACTATATTAGGAAAAGGCAAAAGGTTAAACACCTACCCATACTCCAAATTTGCCTTTCTATTGCTGCATGCCCTTACAACAATCTGGGAAATAAAAGAGGCTTACTGACTGTCAAACAACCATCTACAAAGCACAGGCCAGAAATTCTACATCTCCTAGAGGCAATCCGTTTTCCCAAGCAGGTTGTGCTCATGTACTGTAAAGGGCACCAAAGAGACATGTCTGAAGTCTCCTCTGGAAAATGAAACAGCTGACAGGGAGCAGACCTATGGCCCCTTAAGACCCTAGCCTTATTCCCAGTTCCTGAGGAACTTTTAAAACCAGTCTACACTCCTCAGTAAGATTAGTGGGCCTTAGGACAAAGGGAAATTAAAAAAGAACTACAGTAGGTTTCAGAAAAAAATCGGTCCTTCCTCAAGGGATACAGTGGAAGGCTATAAAACACTTCGCAGTTCCTTCCTTATGAGAAGCAACAGTGCACTGGAAAACTCGCTCAAGGTTTCACAGGACTAGGAGTAGCAGTTGGAGCCAGGACTGAGACCTCTCTCTTCACTTTAGAACCTGATTGGCTCTCTCTACCTTTCCAGAAGATTGAGGCTACCAAGTGAATAGAAGTAGTACTTTATTCCTAAAGCCTTTGCCACTCCTGAGTTATCTGGGAGGTGAAAGAAGGTCCATTGCCACTCTGCAGAAATTGGGGTAGTCCAAATCTGAGCATTATTTCCTTAAGAAGCACCTTGACTACCTCAGTAGCCTTTTCTGAATGTAGGAAAAGCTTCAATCCAAACTATAAATGTATTAATTAGGACTAATATCTGTTTAAACCCTCCACGTGGTGGCATATCGGTAAAGTCTAATTACCAGCCCTCTCCAGGGTATATCCCTCTCTTTCATACAGGTTCTGATAAAGGAGGTACTCATGAAGGTTCAAAATGTACCCCAAACTGGACTAAGTTTGAGCCCATTTGGGACATTATATGGAAGGTTATTTCTATCCTTTGATAGACCCAGAGACTGTGAGACTCTTACAATATATCATCAACCTGGGCCAAGTACAACAGGCTATCTAAACACACAGGGACAGAGTCCTGCCAGCTCCTGGCCCAGGGAAATAACCTATGTCTGCCCTGGAGACCAAGTGCCCATAAAACTTAGAGAGAAGGGGCCTGGGATACAGCTCAGTGACTTGGGCCAGGCATGCCAATGGTCTGAGAGACTCTGGTAGGAAAACTGGAGTGTGGGTGCCCCCAGATAATGTTTACAGCCAGCAGAAACGCAAGGAAACGGCCCTTGTTCCAGCAGGCCTGGGAGTTCCGATTCATTGCACAGCATTCCCTGAGCACCCACTGTGTACCAAGTTTCTAGAGATGGAAGGAACTATCAGTCCCCTGAGCTGAGTCTTCAGGGCCTAGAGACGTGGCAGAGCGCACCCATGACTGCGTGTGAGTCAGGATGAGGCACAGCAAGCTTCTCAAGGAGGTGGAGAAAAACAAATCAGTTTGGGAGATTGTAGAATCCCAGTACAGATAAAATGGAAATTGTTGTATTAAAATGCCTGTTTGCTTGTGTTTACACACAGAATCTAGCATGGCTTTGCTTAAATACTGTATTATTACAGGGTTAAGTCCAGAGAAAACAATTTAATGATGAGCTCACATGGCCTAGATTGGAGGACCTGTCTGAAATGAGGATGATTCAGAGACCCCAGAGATAATTTGTGTCTGCTGTTTGGGAGCTGTTCAGGCCTGTGGCTAGAATCCAGGGCTCAGTCATAGGCCCCTGGCCACATGACTACCAGTGAGCAAATGCTGTTCAGTCTGGATGAAAATCTCCGACTCCGGGAAGGTGAGGATGCTTGCAGACATTTGTCTACCAAAAGGCCCACCTGCCTCCACTTGCTGACTTCTGTCTCTTTCCAAGTGTTCCTCCCTCTACATGGAATTCCCTTTCTTCTCTTCCCAGCCTGGAATCTTCATTGTTCTTTCAGACTCAGCTCAGAAGTTCCCATGTCCTGGAAGCTTATCATGCACAATGCTGTGTTTTGATTATTCATTTCTGTGTGTTCTGAGTGCCTCCCACAGCACCTAGCACAAAGCAGATGCTTTTGAAAACAAGGATTGGGTGAAGACAGCAGAAGGATGAGAGGTTACAGGCTGCTCACACCGAAAGTGTGTCTTACGGGAAGCCAAGGGGAGGAAAGGACATCAGAGTTAGGGCTAAGGGTCCCAGAGGAATGTGACAGAAAGCCAATGTTGAAGCACAAAATGAGAAAAGACGACATGGGTGATGAGGTTGAGAACAAGAGTTTCATGGGCAGCTGGTTGGTGACCTCTGCTACACATTCTGTCGTGTCTGTCCCATGTACCAGGCTACATCACTTGACTTGAGCTTTGCAGGCACAGGTCACTGGAGAAGGGCATCCTGTGTGCTTCCCTATCTACCCAGCAGACCTTCCAGAAAGCAAAAGAGGCGCATAGGGGAAGCATGGGGCCACTGGTAGCTCTGCAGGTCCAGGCACAGCCTCTCCACCCTGCCTTCCGAGATAAAGTGGCCCCTTCTCCCTTCAGTTGGAAGCTTGCTCTGTGAGAAATGATGATCTGCCTTCTCCTGAGGACTACAGTTGATGGCAGGAGGGCCACTGGGGCCTTGTAACTCTTCTCTCAGCAACTTCAGTTTGCAAGCCCCAAGAGAAGCCTCCCTGAGGAGATATCTTGTTATGGGATCTTGAAGAAGGTGAGGGGGAAGTTGCAGATCCAAGCAGAGTCACAGGTATTGACTCCTCCCTTGCTTTCAGTGACCTCTCAGCTCCTGCCCAAGATCTCCAACTCCCCAAACTTGGCCTGCAGTCTATCAAACTCTTGTTCAGACTCTAGACTAAACCACCTCCCAGCGAGATCTCAGGATCAGAAAGCCCACACTTACCCAAGGCTGGCTAAATTTGCCAGGAGCAAAGGGCTCTCTTAGGAAAAGGAAGGCTGCATTTTGAAAGTGGATAAAGTCCTGTGGTCTACACAGATCCTCTAACTGGGAGTAATCAGAGTGTGTATTAAGGGAACTTAGAGTGGGGAATTTCAGGCCAAAATGGAGTCAGTATTGATAACTGGTACCGCCATACTTCTGAGCACTGTAATAATCCCAGCAGCCTTGACCAGGATGGTCCTCCTCCCACTGGGCCAGCAGTAAATCTGGTGTGGAGCACAAGTCTTCTAATTCTACACTTTCTCCACTGTACTGCTGTATCTCAGGGAGGAATCCTGGTCGTACAGAGAGCTGGGTCACAGTCACTTCCTTCCCTAACCCAGGTTCTCTAATGAAAGGATCAGAATATACCAGGATTCTCTCCTCCAGGACCCTGATCTTTAGAAGTCTGTCTTCTAAACTTCACATTAGATCCCATGTAAATAATGTATTGGACGAACCACCAACTTATCAGAAAGGTGGCAAAAGTTTAAGGCAATATTGAAAACTATGTTTCAGATATTCACTGATGTTTTTGGGATACTTTAACATGTGTCCATACTAATGCCACATGTATATACTTTCTGGTTTTATTTAGAGGCTATTTTTTTTTCAATTCGTTTTTGAACTTTTTTTTGTCCTAGGGTAGAGAATGTTAGAAACTTCCTATAAAATGGTCCTAGAATTTGTTGCCAAGTCAAGAGGAAGCTAAAACAAAATTCAAACTTTGCTAAAGAAAAAGATGGGAATATTAATCCTGCATATGTGTTCAGGTCACTCGTGGGTCTGTCCACACAGGCCAGTGAAACTTTCTGCCTCCATCCCAGATATAACACTACAAAAGGTAGAAAGCAGATTAGCAGAAGGGTATTTTGCGCTTTCTAGAGTGAGGACGCTGGGGTTTCTAGATTTTGGTTCCATGGCAGCACTGGTAGAATATAAGGTTAGACTTCTAGTGTAGTTAACAGTGGAGGAATCCACCTCTTGAAGTCTGGTGATCTGAGGCCTTAGGATAGTCTACATTTTCCTGTATATCTTGAAGGACAGGCTCATACGCTTCCTTTGGCAATTTGGCTTGTCATGGCAAAAGAACACATTGACAACTTGTTTGTATATTAGTGTTTTATTATCCAGGCTATGGCCTAGTCATCTCTAGAAGGAATGCTAAAATCGAGTGTGTGGGCACAAAGAGCAGTGGTTCAGCTCCAAAGACTCTCTGAGACTTCACCAAAAGTAGCATCTAGACTTTACACAGCCTACCTGGCCACTGTCTATGAAATTTTTGAGTGATAATGCCTGGTATTTCAGGTGTTTGAATTGACAAGACACACCCTGCCCTGTGACGCCTACTTGGGGTGAGACCATCAGTCATCAAGATGGTACTGGCCATCTTGACCACTGACAGGTTCTCCTTGCCAGCAGTCTGACCTGCAGGTTTGGCTAGATGTTGAGTTGTATATTTGTTCCACTGACTAGTTGACTCTGGGCACTTATATAAGCTTCTCTGTTCCTCAGTTCCTTTTCTGTATTTAATGTTCACTGGGAACCTACTTGGGGTTAGACAGCAGACATCACCTTGAGGACAACACGGGAACAGGACCAAAATTTCTGGGACAGGGTCTTAGTGCTTTGACAACTAAAAGTTTGATTCAAGTTACTGATCCTTAAAACCAGCTTATATAATAATATCCACTCCCCAGAGTGAGTGTTGGGAAGCCTAATTACCACTTGTGAAATGTTTTCAAGTCCTCAGAAGAAAGGTGATACATCACAGCAAAGTAT
>PVJX010043317.1:0-13742 GCA_004027295.1 Dolichotis patagonum
GCACAGGCGCTCAGCAGCCCTGTGACGCACAAGTCCCGGGAGTTCACAGAACGAGTTCATGCCTAAGAGAAACAGACATTTCGAAACTCAAATCAAACCCATCGAGGCACAGGGAGCAGCAGCCTCAGCTGGGGGCTGACAGTTTCCGTGCACAGAAACGTCTCCCTGCCGTGGGCGGACTCAGAAGGCGCGGCCCAGTCTATATGTGAACTGATGGCCGGGGCGGGGGCCACGCTGGCTCCCCGGTGTGTGGCTCTGCACCCCAGCCCGCAGTGACGAGCCCATGGGGGTCAGAAGAGGCGTCACCAGCACACCCACAGTGACCTGGAAGGTAGTACCAGTGCCATCCTGGTGACCAGGTGGCCTGCGTGTCACCAGAATGGCAGGATGGCCTTCTCTTTCCCCATGGACTCAGTGGACTGGGGGTGGACCAACCCACGGCCAAAGGAGTCAGAGTGAGACTGCAAAGCGAGAGCGAGAGGGAGGGGGTGGACAGAGAAAGGCTGGTCCCACCAGGGGCAGAAGTGTACGCCTATGTCCCAGCTAGGGAGGCTGAGGCAGGAGGCTCATATCTGCCCAGAGTTGGGAGCATCCTAGGTAACATAAGGAGACCACCATCTCTGTAAGAGAAACGCAAGACCAGTGTGTGAACAGCATACACAATATGTTCTTACTTTCCTTACGCTTCGACTTCAAGCACTTGTCACGTGAAGTATGTGGGGAGATGTTTTTCACAGTTGCGAACCAATGAAAATGAAGATATTGACACAGACACATCTTGATTTTAGAAAGGATTCTGAGTAACAGCTTTTTCTTTAAAAAATAAAATAGAAGATTATTTCAGTCATCTCATGGTGGAGCATTTGCGAGCCTGAAAGCCCAAGGGTTGCTTCATGATGTCACCAGAGAGGTCCCACTGTTCACAGCTCCGTGAAGGCGTAACTTACCCGTCCTTCTATTACTACTGGGCGAGGTCATTTCTACCAGTTTCTAGGAGGAAATAAACCTGCGGGGGAGAAGAGGATGGAGTACACAGGCTCTCATGGAAGATCCTGGCTAGTCACATCTGCCCTTGAGGGGGGTCTCACCCTAAACGACCTCCATGTCCAGGGCTCCTGAAATTCATTAGCTTCTTTTAGTAATGACACTGGGGTAAAAAGACACAGCTTCTCTTCTGCTCCTTCCTCAGCATTCCGCGTCATTCCTTAGAAATGAGGATACGCGATACCACCTGAAACAGCACCCCAGAAAGCCCAGCTGTACTCTCTCTCCCAAAAATTCTAGACATTACAAACGAGGCTTCCCTGCATTTGCAGTGCCTGAGGTCATTGGTACCTTGAACAACCCAGGACAGGAGCCCCACGGGACAGCAGGGCTGGATGACTGTGCTGACCTGTTGAAGGCTCTGCTCCTCTCCGTTCTGAGTCTGCACTGTCCCCAGTAACAAACATGGTAACCTCATTCTCCCAGCTGGCCCTGCTGGCCCAAGTCAGCAAGTTAGCATCACGCTCGTGCATCCTCTGGGCAAAGCTTCTCCTGAGGAAAACGCGTCCTGCAGCTGGACCCAGGGACCTGGTGACCAGGGTGGTGCACAGGGCACTGCAGCAGGAAGCAGCCTGTGTCTATGGATGAGGAAGGAGGGTCGTGCCCAAGACCCAGGTGACCAGCTGGACAGGCCAGGAGAGATGTGCAGGGGTGAGGATTAGCACTTCCAGAGTTCTGCCCCCACCCACCGCACTGTGGGGGATGTGAACACGCAGGCACCCATGGGGCCCTGGACAGCAAGGGCAGGGCCCATGGCAGAATGACCCAAAGACCTCGCAGTGCCCGGCAGCCTCCAGTCCGTGAAGGAGTGGGCGAGCGGCAAGGGCTGGAGGAGCTCACCACTGCGCTGAGTGTCAGCACCGATGGTGGGGGGCAGAGGGCTTGGTTGGAGCAGGTGGGCACTTGCCTAGCAAGCAGCTTAGCTCACGCCTGTGTGTGCATGGGTATGCGTATGCATGTGTGTGTTCATGTGCACATGTGTGAGTGTCACTTGCCAGCAGGCGCCTGTGAGGCCTCTCCTCTCAGTGCTGCTCCACAGCCCTGGCTTGGCTGCCTGATCGGCCCAGCCCCCGGAGGCCTTGCATCCTGGTGCTCGCTCTGGTCTCCCTGTGAGCGTGTTGTCCCCGAGCCAGCTCCCATCTCACCTGCAGCATGCTGTCCTGGTCCCAGACCACGTGGGCCCTAAGCTGGGTTGCAGGACATGGTGAGGTGTGACAGAGGCAGCTAAGTGCTGTGTCCCCGCTGACAACACTCGGGGCCACTGCTGATGGCCTGGCCTGGGTTGGTTCTGCAGAGCCCTGCCATCTTATGCACATGAACCTCACAAACATTTCTTTCTGACTGGTGGCCAGGGGCAGGACAACTGCTCCCAGTTCACAGAGCAAACTCGTGCTCAGTGCCGAAACCTTGTGGGCCCAGCGGTATGCAAGCCCGGGGGTCTGTTCAGCTGAGCCTCCCGGGGCTGGCCACTGGAGTCACCAGGCCAGATGCTAGGGTTGCTTCCTCCTGCCCTCCAGGGCCTGTCTCCGTGGCTTCTCTCCGTGGTGCCCCGTGGCCTCGTTTCCCTGTGCCTTCCCATGGTCACTCGTCTCAGGTGTCCTCGCCTGTCACTCTGAGGACTCTGCTCCTGGTGGACCAGCCCTGAAGACCTCACCACCAGTGCCCTTTCAGGACCAGGCTCCAGGCCCTCGAACAAAGTTCAGCACAGGAAATTGGGGGCACGGTTCTGCCTGCTCACTCCTCTTTGGTTTCCCAAGCTCTGTGTGGTATCCTCCTTCGGCAAGCAGTGGTCCCCACTCAGAGGTTCCCCTAGGAGCCCTGGGAGGGACGCCAGGACTCCCTTGTAAGGACCTCAGATCAAACTGCAGACAAAACTCCACAAGGGAAAATAAGGTCTTTCCTGTGAGAGATTTTCCACTGGTTCCTTTCAAAATTGCTCCAATTCAGGTACAAATTTATTTTTTATAGCACTTCTGGTTACAAATATGCAGTTATTCTGGATCAGAACTTTAAAAATTAATAACATATTTAAGTAGAAGACTTAACAGGTTTTGCACATAAATTTGAAGTGTTTCCATGACACACAGCAGTAACTCTCTGAAGAGCAGAGAGGCCGCCCAGTCTGAATATACTCAGCGTGACTCCCGGGGACACCGTAGTGCAACATGTGCAAACGTTTCAGGAGCCACGTCAATATGTCATCAAATCTGATGCAAGTAGCCTTTCGGTTTGTATATTAAAACTCTAATAACCGCTGCGGTACTTGAGGCTAAAGGCAGCAGTGTGTCCTGTGGAAACAGGACCATTCCTCTCCACCCGGAGTACCCACAGGCTCAGAAATTATGCAGAGTTCTGGCTCCCTGACAGAGCGTGTTCTCATAACCTCCTCTATGTTTATTGCACGTCTTTATGGAAAAGTTAAAAATATTCTAAGTAGAATCTTAATAGAATGTAACCAAGGAAAGTTGCTAAGAAAGAGACAAGAACTATTAGAAGAACATTATTCCAATGAGCAAATGTATGGTGAAAGCATAGAAATCTGAATGGGGGCTTCCATATGAACACAGTGTGGGAGACCACATGACCAGGTGACTATATGACCAGGTGACCATGTGACCATGTGACCAGGTGACCAGGTGACCAGGTGACCGTGTGATCAGTGGTGGCTGTGTGTTGCATGCCAGAACCCAAGTGCCTATTACGCACTGGGTTAGCAAATCTCAGATAAGGCCCTGCAGGAAGTGTTTCTTTATGCTTCTTCTTCCAGCGGTGAGACTGCTTCTCCACTCTGTGGTTCTGAGACAGGATCTCACTGAGTCACTAAGTTCCCCAGGCTGGGTTCAAACTTATGATTCTCCTGCTTCAGCCTCCCAGTGTGCCAGGATTATAGGCAATGACACCACACTCAGCTTTTGTGTTATGAGAAATTGTAGCTTCGAGCCAAGTAATTCTTGAGGAGTCTTAAAAATTTAGTATATTTGATTTTTATGCCCCTCACAACTTCATGGGTGTGTGTTTAAGTGTGCCTTGTACCCCTGTCTCCAGCACAGAGACTTAGCTGGCAGCCAGCCTTCCCGCCAGCCGTGAGTGGTGTTTAAGGCGACTCAGTCGGCAGCAAAGAGCAATCACTTCCCCTCCTTTAAATTTTGAATAATTTGCATCAGCTACTTCATGTTATGATTTCACCTTTTTAATTTTTAGAATGATTTCTCCCTGCTTCCTATTATCTACCTTCTGTTTAGCTCCTTATTTATAACTTGGTTTAAGGAAATCAAGAGATGGAGGGTAGAGGAGGAGAGACAGAAGAGAAAAACAGAGTGAAGATGTGTCTGTCCAAGGACCAGCTCCACATGGGAGCGTGGCCAGTCTGTGCCGCATTTGCGCTTTTGAAAATCTATGCCTACGGATGCAGTTGCTTTAGTTCAACTGCGTGTGACCAATGATGTGATGCGATGCTTCCAGCTACGCGCCTGGGTGGACACAGAGCAGAATCTGCCCACTGTTTATCCACTTGGCATCTGCCTTCTACTAACATCAGCGTGGTTCAAACATTTCTAGACTTGGTACCGTCTGGAGCTTCCCCGAGTCCTCGGCATGTGAGAAGGCAGAAAGGACACACTCACGCCACACCAGACCCTGGAAACCGCTTGGCATAATCTCAGCTTGTTACCCGAGACGGGAGCATCATCTGTCTGCTGTCCCGTTTCCCTGTAGCAGTTTAGTTCGTGTTGCCGCTCTCTGCGGGCTGTGATCTGATGGATTAAACCACGTGAGTCACCTCGGCACCGCGCAGACTTCGTGACAGAGGATGCATTTGATTTCTGACAAGAGCCACAGAAGCCAAGCCCGTGGATGAAAGTGGCCATCGAAATAGAGTATTCTGTAAACCGTACTTGTTTTGAAAGTTGCTCTTAAATTAAAACATGGCGTGTGCACAGGCACTTCCGGTGCCAGTTCCAGAGGTTCCCCCACCGCCAAGAGAGCTGGGCTCCAGGCCGGGGCTCCCCGTGGGGACCAGGCCAAGATGCCAGCAGTGAGGCACACGTTCGTCTGGGTCCCTGTCCTTCCTGGCCCAGGTCTCGCTCTGACCTCTGGGGTGGGCCTAAACTTCTCCTTTCCTAGTTCTAAGTTCTCTCTGAGTTGTTCTCTTGGTTTCCTTGGTTTTTGGGAGACCCTTTGACACCCAAGGCTGTGCTTCCTCTGGTAGGAAAAATTTGCAGCCCCAGAATTCTCCCAGGCCTTGCACAGACTGACACCCTGCTTGGAATGTCCAAGTCCCAGTGTTTTCTAAACAGGCTCCGATATGCGGAAGAGACCGCACAGAACAAAACCACATGCTGCATAGTGTTGGCTTTGGATTTAAAAATTAGAAATAAAATTCTTGCACTGCAAATGACTGCGATGGCCAAGACTTGGGCAGACACAGGAGGTCTCTGGGAACGCTTCCCCGTTCTTTTCCTCCACCTCCCCTGGGAGGACATACAGAGTGGGGCGGCACAGGACCCAGCTCCGTCTTCTGGTCAGCGGCTGCCTAGGTCAGAGGACTGGGCTTACAGCCACTCAGAATAGGGTCTCAGGGGAGAGAGTTCTTTATCCTGCCGCCTCCCTGGTGGGGTCTGCAGCTGTGACCCTATAGAGGAGCCTGACAAGGACAGACCGACTAGAGTATTCGGTTTGACTCTCACATGATGCAGGGTCTTCTTAATGCAATAACACTTGAAGATGTCACACAGGGCTGGTGACAAGCTGGCCGTCCTGGGGAAACATGGCGAGCAGAAAGGCATGAGCAAGGGCAGCCTGAGGGGACAGTGAGCCTGCAGCTCAGGCTCCTCCCACATCCTCTGTCTTTGGGGTGCTGGGAATGTGCCCAGTGTGAGGCTCCCTGCATGCTGCAGGGGAGAAGGGGTCCCCGAGACTCCAGGACTCACCATGCCCAAGGGTCAACATTTGGGACCTGGGTTCTGACACCATTGGGTCCATGGAGCTCTCAATCTCGAAGTCAGGGCAGCCGCCTGCCAGGGCTCCCCAGACCCCAAGGGCATGTGGTCCACTTTGGGGTGTCTTGATCAAGTAGTGATCCATTTCACATGATCCATCTTCCCATCCCAGGTTTGGGATCAGTGATCCCATCTCCCCCAGCTTCTTGGGTCTTTTGCCAGTCTCTACCCTGAATCTCTTTCTCAGAAGATGCATTACAGTTTAGATCCAGATTTATGTCCCCCAAAGCTTCATGTACTCACAGTGGGGCTTCAGGGAGGGGAGTGCGTCATGTTGTGTGATTTCCTCACTGGTTTAGTCCACCGATGACAGCGGATGTGATGCTGGGAGCCAGAGCCTGGCAGAGGAGGTGGCCACGGGGCATGGTCTGGAAGAGTCCTCTCCCTCCCACCTTTCTCGACAGCCCTCTGTTCCCTGTCACCAGGCATGGGCCATCTCTCCTCCACCATGCCAGCCTGCTGTGGAGCCAGCCCCCTGCGGACTGAAAGTTCTACAAACGTCAACCGAAATAAACCTCGCCTCTGAGTTATGGAATTGTGTCTCGGCAAACGGGAAGTAACTAAGACCTTGGTTTCCCAGATCCCTCCGCTGAGGAGTGGTGGTCCTTCCGTCTCAGCTCACTCTTAACATCACACCTCTGATGGTGCTGGTGCCTTCACGGCGGAGAAGCCGAGCCGCGCGGTGTCGTGTCCCAGCCGCATGGGCGTCATGGGTGGAAGCCATCCCTCACCGTGGGCCCAGCGCTGCAGGCGGGCGGGAGGGTCTCCTGACCTGCAGGGACTCCCCGAGCCCCTCCCTACCATCTGCACACAGCCGGCATGTGAGGTCCCAGCACGGGGTGGCTGGTTAATGAGGAAGTTCTCATCTTCAGCCCTAAGGGGGGCCTGGTCCCCACCCAAGAAAGCTGGGCTGCTCAGGTCCTCCACCACGCTGAGACGGGAAGGAGACAGTGGCCACCACCGCCGCTCACCCACAAGCTTAGAAAGGCAGAGGAGCAAGTCTCAGATCCCCAAGGAAAACCCTCCAGGGCGGAGCCAGGCCAGTCCCAGACCAAGTGCAGCTTCTGTTCCCTGCTGCGTGGACAGAGACCTGGCTTTTCAGTTCTCAGTCCTCTGGAGGTCGCAGCTGATCTGAGAGCCACAAACAAACTTCTTAAACGCTTCCACACAGACCCAGGGCCTGCGTCCTAGGCTGTGAGGGGCTCTGCATTTGCCCGTGACTTAGGTTAAGCCACAGTGCTTAAGCTGATGACAGCCCGATTACAACGCATTTCCTAAGGTGTGTGAGACTGTCCGGGGTGCGCTGCGAGGTGACTGTGTGAGCAGATTACAGTGAAAGACACATCGCTGCGAGTGCTCCTCAAAGTCCTCCCCCAGGGAAACACACTTCCGCATCATTCTGTCGCTCTCTGAGGCAGGAGGCCTCTTTCCTAGTGTCCTAGAAGGTGTGACCAACAAGAGGTTAAAGCTGCTGCGAAGCACCGCAGAAAGGCCGTATGCAACACTTTACACCAGCCCTTGGCCTCGGGGTTCACCAGCCCTGACCCTGGGCAGCAAGGTTGGGTTCTTCCCCCAGATCAAAAGAGCTGGCAAAAGAAAGTGTTTCAACAACCCAGGCCGTGGAGGCAGCCATGGCCGCGCAGCTGAAGACACTCAGGAAAGCGGGCTTCGCAGCTGCCTCGGAAAGAGGCGAGAGCAGCGGGACCAGCGTGTGTCAGTGAAGGGGCTTCTGAGGGCTTTGGTGGCAATGTGTCTTTACTGTAACGAGATTTTTTAAAATTAAATGTTCACCGTATTCTGCAACCACACTGTAGGAGAAATTCTGCAAACTCCAATCGCTATGGTTACACCTCTTTAGAACTTCTAGACTATAGCTGAAGATAAATAAAAATCATGTATTTTATGGTGTAAGAGATAAAAATCTGTGATGTTTTAAATTTTTTCCACCTCCGCACATGCTAGCAGTGAATAACCCTCTGGAATATACGGACCTTCACTGCGATGTTCTGGACCACGACCTGCTCCTGGTTAGGACAGGAGCCGTGTCACCTGGGAAGCCGTGGCTGCCCAGAGCACTGTGCTCATCACTGACGCCAGCCCTGCTGCTGACTCACTCAGGGAGGCTCTGGAGAACTCGGCTTATCCTGGGCCTCGGGAAACTGACCGACTGCAGACACAGCCCTTTCTGGAGAATCCCTGTGCTCTGCCACCAAGTCCCAGCAGGAGGGTGGGACCAGGCAGGACCCACAAAAGGGACCTGCACATCACAGGCTGCTACCGGTGAGATCTGCTGTCCTGCAAAGGCCATCACGAGGATTCACAGCCACCTAAGGAACCAGTGCCTGACTGCGAGGTGTGTGGAGAGGTGGGAAAAGGAGGGACAGGGGCGGGCAGGAAGGAAGGCTCAGGGCATGGTAGATGTGGGGGACAGGGCTGTGTGTGGGCGAGGGAGGGAGGGGTGCATAGACAGGGTCACCCAGAGCAGGAGAACCCATGAGGGGTGTGAGGGAGAGGCGAGCTGAGGGTCACTGCAGGGCTTGCAGGGGCCTAGGAGCTGAGAACCGCTTGCTGGGCTGGGGCGCAGCCACGTGAGAGCTGTGGGCACCTGGAGCCACACAGCACGGGGCAGCGGAGGGCACTGCTCCTGTCTCCTGCAGACTGGGCTGCTGAAGGTGCGTGGCAGGGTCACACTCCTCACTCTGCTACTGGTGCCCTGCTAGTCCTTTTGGAGACGCCCTCAGACACACAGCCCACACTTGCCGTGCGGACTTCCCCTCCCGCAGCGGAGTGGACACCACAGCCGGCCCTCACAGGCTCGGCAGCGTTACTGGAGGCGTCCAGCGTGGCCTTGAACTCATGACCTAGGAAAACCGAGATCTGCTCTAAGAGGTGGCTGGCCGTGCCTTAGGTCTGTTAGCCACTGCTTTTAAGTAAGCTGAACCAGTTTTGTTCCAGCTGAAACAGGTTGTTCGTGCTGTAATCTGTTTTTCCAACGCTCCTCCAAATTCTCTCTGATCGCCACACACCTGCGGCCCCTCAATGAGCCCTGGGGTGTGCACCCCCAGACCAGGAAACCAGCGCTGGAAGGACAGAGCCGGGAGTGAGCTGGGAGTAGATGGGGACCGCGTTCCCTCCCCCTGGGGCCCCCGCCTTGGCTGGAGAACATCGCCGGCGTTCTTAGCCTGTCTTACATGAACAAAAGCCTGAACTGGAATATGAGATTTATACCTAGTGGGGTCTAGTTTTGTCACTTGAGGGCTAAACTATATTTAAACAATACTTTTATTCAGTGACAATAATACATTTCCCCTAAAGGACAGATTGGCAAACCTGCAGAGTGGACGGGTCAGCAGCATAGGTGGACCCCACGTAACGATGTCGCAGCAGTACAGGGCTGCGCAGTGAGCTGCGGCCGGTGGGAACTGCGCTCCACGGTTTGAATCTGGCTCTTCTGGGCTGACCATGTGCAGCGCACAGCAGCAGTCACAGGACACGGCCAGCTAGGCAGTGAGGGGGGCGGCGGGCAGAGCCCCTCAGTGCGCCGTGGCACCCAGCTGGCGGCGTGGGGGACCTTGATGCCTCTTTGGAATAGATTGCTTTCAGCTTGAGTGGGTCAGCCTACACACCTGCCCAGCCCGAGGCCTGCGCCACTGCACAAGCCGTTGATAAATGAAGAACCAGGAGACACTGGGATGTATTTGGAAATCATCAAACGCCATCGTAGACTGAAAAAGGAACAAAACATAGCTCTGGACCTTAAAGCTTAAGACCTCTGGTGAACACGCATGGAAACACTGCCCTCCCACATCACGCTTGGCGCCTCGCTGCTGTGTCCTTGAGCTGTGATTCTCGCCTCTGACCCACGCTGGACCACCGGCCCGGGCGTCTTCCTAGCTGGGCCCCACAGCCCCATGGCAGGCGCTGCAGATTTCCCAGCAGGACAGCGAGAAAGGGCGAAGGGGGCGCTTGGTCAGGGCGCCGTGGGGAGCTCAGAGTCCAGCTGACACCGTGCTAAGCTCATCCCCAAGCACCCTGAAACTGCACCACCCACAAGAGACGCCGCTCTGGAATCCACCCCTGGGGCATCCGAATGCTTCTGCCGTCAGTCCCTGTGGAGGAAGGGAGAAAGGACAGGCACGGTGGTCAGCTCCCCTGAGTCCCAGAGGCCCTGCTCTGCGGTGACAGGTGACTGTGCCAGCAGAGTCGCATCACATGGCTGGCCACCTCCCCGATCTAACAGCGACTCTCGTTGGTGCTGCTATAAGGGAAGAGACTGCAGCCCAGGTCTGGGCCTCACAAGAGCAGCTTCTAGTTACTTGCAAGGTTTCTGATGCTTCAGCCATAAGGGTTCTTGGAGTCGGCTTCTCTGTTTTCGAGATCTCTCCACACAACAAGGAGGGACAGGAGGGCATCCACCTTCTGCTATTATCTACATGAGGCCGGAGCAGCCACCCAACCCAACCCAATGCCTTGGACCCGTGCACAAGGTGCCTGTGTGTTTTTATACTGCAGGCCATAAACATGCAGCAGACCATGCAGGATGGCGGGGTACTCCAGGCTCAGTGACAGCTCTGGCCCCGGGAGCTCTGCGGTCCCAGATAGCTCCTGGTCAGTCACTGTGCTGCCTGGGTGCTGCGGAATGCACTGCAATTCGTCAGCCTTTCCCACCACCTGCAAGCATCCAGAGGAACCCACACCAGAGATTTCACCCTACATGCTCCTCACAGGGCTTGTTTTGGGGGTCTCAAAGGGGAAAAGCCAAAGGAGATAGGGGAGACAGTGCACCCATTGCGACACGGAGGACAGTGTCTTAGAGGGAGCCCTCTGACTTCAGCTCAGCAAAGTGTGCTGAGAGGAGCCCGGCCCTGGGAAGGGGATCCACCTTCAGAGCTGGAGCCTACATCCACTGGCGGGACACCCTAGCGGGCACTGGACAGGCCTGTGTGACCACCCTGTCCCCTGCAAGGTTTTCCTGTGTATTGTATAAGATTTGATATGAGATGATGGTTACGGGCATTATCACCCCTGTTTCCATTTTATTCAGATGCATTACTCATTGTGTGGGACCACGGTTACCCCTGCCATTCAATTCACTTCCCCCTCATGCCACCTCCCAGCCTGGAGGTTAGTGTGTTTGCTTAGAGATGCCACTTAAATCATAAGAAGTAAATTCTAAAGTTTAATCCTATGAACAAGATTTTTTAATGCTTTAATGGACCTCAGCTTTGTCTTTTCAAGAACTTAATATATTCTGAACTTCTGTTCCTTGAAGTTGACTTTTATTTCTGAGATTTAATCTTCTATAGCTTTCTAAATTATGTAGCAGTTTAGATATATGAGAGAGAGAGAGAGAGAGACTCTCATCTGCCTAAGGCTGGATAGAGATCTTCCAGGGCACAGTGACCCTGGACCTCCGAAGGACCTGTCCCCAGCACATACCACAGGATCCACCTCCTAATCCTGAGACCAAGTGCCCAGGCCCATGTGCAGCAGCAGAGCCCAGTGAGGCAGCTGCAAGTACTCAATACAGAGGACTGGTCCAGCTGACTGACCACTTGAATACATGTGACCAAGAGCCTCGGACGGTGGGCTTCATTCACGGGGCCCAAATCCTAGGAGACTGTCTGTCTGTCTCACACACACATATCTGCATCTCTGTCTCCCTGGAGATATATGCTATCACTATGCTTGCTTGAAGATTTAGAAGCCAGAGCACAGAATAGAGTGAAGAAGCAGCAACCCTAAATGTGAATTCTGCCTCTAGACTAAAAATAGCATTGAAAGGATAGAAAATACTATAAGTGAAATAAAAAGTACAAGAGATGAGAAAGGAGGCACAACAGATTGAGATAAAGAAGAAAATTACCTTGGGAAATAAATGGTATTAGAAAAGGAGAAGTAAATAGAAGCATAAAGCAGGGAGGCTAGAATAAGACTCTGTCTGCTTGGTACAAACCTATGTGAGACAAAGTAGTCATGGGAAAATGTGTCTCACTGCAAATGCTCAGGGGGAGACAGATGGGATAAATGACATTTTAGAGAGAAGTAAGACAGGGAAAAGCACAGGAAGCATTCTAAGAGGTACCAGACGGAGGGACAGATGACCTGCAAATACTGGGGTGAGCTGTCATCAAAGGGCTCAGCAGCAATCCTGGATGTAAGAAGATATGAATGATAAGAAACCCTTCGAACCTGACATTCAGACCCAGTCAGAACTTACCCAAACACGGAAGCAAACCAAAATGTCTTCAGGCATACAATGCTTAGAAAATTAACTGGTATGAGACAGCATGTTGATCACATGCTTGGAAGAAGACCAAGCCAGAACTCAATAAGTACCAGAGGTTTCTGCCAGATACATGGACAGGAGAGTGATCAAAAATATCAGTAAGGGTCTTTATGCCTAAAAAATGAGAACCAAAGAAAAGAGTAAACCCACACCCACCCACAATTAGAAATATAAAATTCTTGAAAATATGAACATAGAATGCATAAGAAAAAAAAAGCTCCCAAAAGGATATAATGATACAGATTCAGTTAATGTCTACTTTTGTTAAATAGAAAGAGTGGACATTTAAAATAAAGTTAAAGAAATAGTAAAAGAATAAGGAGATGCACAAGTGTCATTTCTAAAACCAGTCTAAGGAGTCAATGGAGACGTGACAATCCCAGAAGCCCTTTGCTCAGAGGTAGATAAGCTAATTCTAAACTCTGGGTGGAAAGATAGGGTAATTAAAGCAACCTTTTTTAAAAATTTTATTTAAAAAGAAAAAAAACCAACCAGACAAAACAGAAAAATGGTAGCAACAATATAGAATTCCAAAGGGAAGAAATAAAAGAACCAAAAACAAACAAACAAAAAACCAAAACAACAACAACAAAAAAACAAAAACAGTAAGAAATCGCCACTTGATACATTACATAATTTCATCATTGGAAATAGTTGTTCAAGTTACAAAATTAAAGCATACAAAGTAGACATTCAAACAGTGAGACTGTTAACAGTTCTGCTCCACGATCTGACAAAAACAGTAATGTGGAATTAAAGCAATTTTGAGAAAGAAGAATGGATATAGAGACTCATGCTTCTTTTAGACCCACGGTAAAGCTGTGGAACTGCGTGGTGCTGGTGTCAGGATGGACCCATGGAAAAGTGAGGAGGTTCCAACACTGTGGCCCCCAGTGCTGTCTGGGGCACCCCAGGGCTCTACCTGAGGAACTCCATCAAGCAAGTCATTGAGGAAAAGCACAGGCTTGTAACAATAGCTTCAGATGACAGGAACCCAGGTAGAGAAAAGTTAACTTGGGTCACATTTCACTCTATACAAAAAGTCGTTAGTGCAAAGCTGGTGATCCTAGAGCTAACTGCAAAATCAAATCTAGCAATGTCTCTAGGAAAAAAATATAACAATGTCTATAATGTGGAGACAAAGCTTTCTAGGACCATAAATAAAAATAAGTTCCACAAAAATGAAAACTGACTCTTTGACCTCATCACAGTTAAGCATTTCTGTTAATCAAAGGATAAACAAAGTAAATCAAGACCCAGGTGTGGGAGTGCATTCTTGTAATTCCAGCACTCATGAGGCTGAAGCAGGAATGTTGCTGCAAATTTGAGGTCAGCTTGGGCTACACAGAGAGTGCAAGTCTAGCCTGAACTGCATAGTGAGATTTGTCTCAAAAAAATAAAAAGAAGAAGAA